>VXAC01002937.1:561531-665641 GCA_013399225.1 Rhipidura dahli | reverse complement strand
TTTTCTCAAGTAGGGATCTAAAATGGTTGACAGGTTTTGAATTCTAGTATTATCGGGGGGGTGGGGGGGGAAGCCCTGGACAAAGTTTTTACGAGAGTGTTTCCCGGGCGCTGGGGGTGGAAGCTAGGGGTGCCCTTTTATTTGGTGGCTCGCGTGTCTTTCCTCGTAAAAGGGGATTTTCTTATTTTGGGGGGACGACGACAGAGAAGAAGCCGCCCCGCGGCGCGCATTGTGGGCACTGGGTGACATTTGTCAGCGCCGTGCCCCGGGCCGGGGGTCAGCGATCGCTGCCGGGGGCGGGTGGCGAGCCCGAGTTGGCCAGGGGGGCTGCAGTGCCGCTCGGCATCGGGCGGGAACTCGATAGGTTTAATCGAGGGACTGGTCACTTTGAGGCCACCCCCACCCCATCTTCTTTTGGGGGAGGGGAGTCGGGTTTTGTTTTGTTCCTCCTCCCTCTCCTTGCAGGGCGCGTTTGTGGAAGAGGGGGATATATTTGTGTTGATGGTTTTTGGCTTCAGGTCCCCTCTGTTGCCTGCCCGGGGCTGAGGGAGCCATAGGGGTGGGGGATGCTGTCAGGTAGGAGGGAGGCGAGGGCTTGACATCAGCTGCGACACCGAGGACGGGCTCTGCACCCCCAGCCAGGGAGGGGCTGCGGGGCTCGGCGGCCGGCTGCCCGCCTCCCCCCACCCCAGCAGCGCTTGGCGCAGGTGCCTCTTCCTGCTTCCCCGCCTCCGGGCTCCGAGGGGCGGCAGGGGAAGGAGGCAACTTGAGGCCGGGGCCTGGCCGGGCGCTGCAGGCCGCGGTCTCCTCGGGCGGCTCTTAGCGACAGGCCGGGGAATCGCGGGCCGATCCCGCCCGCGGCGCCCCAGGAGCTCGGGCACTGAGGGGTCACGACGCTCTTCTCCCGCCGAGCCCTGGGACCCCGCGCTCCTCTGCGAGACCTTCGAGCGGTGGGGAGGGGCTGCCGGCCCCGGAGGGACCGCTCGCATCGCGCCGCCCCGGGCAGGGCCGGGCCGCCGAGCGCGGTGTCCATTGCAGGCCGCGGTCGGGGGGCGTCGTGTCCCGGCCACCCCTCTCCCCCGGGGAAAGCGGGCTGGAGGGAGCGGCCCCCATTCCGTTGCTCTCCTGCGGCTGGGGCTCCCGACAGGTCCCTCCTCAGGGGCCGGGCAGCAGCGGGAAAGGCCCGTTCCCCGTCGTGTCGGGCAGCTGCCCCCGGGGGAATCGCAGAGGTCCTTGGCCCAAGGCCTTGGCAGCTTTGTGGAGAGTGGTCTCGCTTGCCATGAGGGTGCTAGCCTGGTTACTAACCGAGGGCTTCGGTTTTGCCTGTCCACCTTGTAAATAGCGACAGAGGCTACTGAGGAATGTGATGGGGACATGGCTGAGCGGACACTTTACTGCCGTGCCGTGGTGTCTGGGCAGAGGTGAACTGTATCACACAATGGTATCAGTACTAAGTTCAAAGACTATTCAATAAAAAGTTTTTATGACTGGTTACTTTTAAGCAAGGGCAGAATAGAAACCCTGTATAAGCTTAGAGTGGAAGCTGATACACTGAAACCTTCCTAAATTTAACATTCTTACCCGAAGAAACTTATAGGCATATGTCCAGTGATTTCTGAAGTCAGTGTCCATGAAGGATCTTAGTGTTACTGTTAGGGGTTCTTTTATTTATAAGCACATGCAACTTCTGAGATATACATCAATTTATCTTGTGAATATATGTGTGTTTACATACATACATATATAAACATGAGTATGTATTGGAAGGAAATGCTGATTCACCTATTCTAAAGTTCCCATTTGTGCCAGTTCTCATGCTGGTTTATACTGGTCCTTCTCCAGATGAAAGTAGAGTGATGTATTTTTACTTATAAAGTGCTACAGAGAGCTCAAGTGTATCTGTTGTTTCTTTTTTATTTTCCGTAATAAGTGATGGGAGCACCACCAGTATTTTCTTTTCTTCTTGCTCACAAAGGCCTCAGGAGAGGTCTTGCCATATAATCAATGTACTTACCTATGTTGGCATCCATTCTTTAGGCAGAGGCATAAACAGTCCAGGGCTGGAAATGACGTTTAAGAATTAATTTTGTCCAAACTGCCTGAATTAAGGTAGGTGCAGTGAGAGAATGAAAGCAGAATTCGCATCTCGTGGATATCTAAAAAACGCTATGTAAAAGAAATGCTTTCAAGCAATGTCCAGTTTTCAATTTCCTAACTTTTCATAAAGCTTCAGAATGTTCAAAGAGGGAAAGCTTTCCCTCCACATGTGGTATATAAGTGCTACTAGAGTTCTACCCTCCTAAAAAAAAAAAATTATGTGTGCTAGCAGTACACAAATTTAGGATAACCAAGAACAGGTTATCTTAAGTCTGACCTTCTATTGACGCCCTGAGAAAATGAAGAGCTCTAATTATGGTAACTTTATTTTAAAAAAGTTTCATGTTATCCATGAGCATAATATCTAGAATGCTTTATTTGCCACAGCAACAGCAGGCAGGTGCTTTGTGCTTTACTCAAGAACAAGAAAAGTCCGAAGTTTTATGGATACCCTATTAAATTTCACACCATTTTAAGACTAAACTTCATTAAAATTACACTCAAAGCACTCCTTTTTAAGGCCATACTTGTTCTTGAAGCTCTGAGAAGTAGCAACAGCAGGAAGAAAAGCAGTGAGGAAAAGTAAAGGAAGGGTGTAAACTGCCTCTACTCTGAAGTTTTGTAGAAGAGTTGCTTCAAAAGACTTCCAAATGCAGATAAAGCCTTAGAATTGGTGTCATGAGAGTCTCTCTTCCCTCAAAATGGTCAGCATATAGAAGTAAGGATGAGATGCTGGATGCGTCCAACTGCACTTAGAGCAGCTAAGAGAGTTAACATATTGGAGTGCTTGAAAAGGGAGAGTGCAAGTGGTCTTTTCAGTTGTTCAGTCTTAATATGTGTATTCCTAGGCCTGGAGGAGTCTGCTTTGGCTGAGTGACTTGTTAACAACTACAGACCTTGTTAGAGCTGTTTCAAGTGCAGGATATGGTGCATTCGTAGCACTATTCCAATGCTATTGAAATCCTAGCCTGCATCCAAGTTAGTGCTGTTCTCATCACTTGGGTGGATTGCTTTCCTTAGATATGTGTCCTGCTTTTTTTTTTTTTTTAATGTGTCTCACAGAAGCAAGTCTGCAAGGCTAATGATTACTGTTTCAGTAAACAATTCAAACTGCTTAAACAGGGTTTATATTGCAGTTAAAGATAATTTTCCTGTTAGGATTCTGGAGAGAACTTTAGTGTAGACAAGCCTTAGCAGGCCCTCTGGAAGTGTGTTTGAAACTTTGGTATCTTAACTTCTTTAAATCTTGTATTGGAAAGTACATGTTTAATAGTCTTTGTTTTTGTTCTTAACCATGTTTCAAAGTAAAACATTTGAGGTCCACGAATTGCATTGGTGGCCAGTCTGCACCTGTGTGAAACTCAAGTGTCACTTTATAGAGGGGCAGAAGGTGAGATATTAATGTTTTGGAATAGGAGTGCTAGAAAAAGGGATTGACATAAGGACAAGAATTTTTAAAAATTTAAGTAATTGGAAGGAGGAGGTGGACACTGAGGAGAAGATGCAGTGTGACAAGTAGAAAAAAACTCCCTGTAGAATGACACAAGGGAAGAAGAAAGCTTAACATGAAAAATGTGTAAGTGGGTTGAAATTGGTTAAAACTTGCTTCTGGATAGAATTGAAAGACTTTATTGGGGAAAATGTGTCTTTGCAACACTTTATGTAGTAGATAGTGGTTTTTTTCTTTTAACAGTTTGAGAAACACGTGAGTGTCCATGCATGGAAATTAAAATCACCATGCAATGATATGCAATTAACTTCTTCCCTCATATTTGCCAAGCATCTCCTGCAATTTGACTTCTTAAAAATCAGCTTTACTTGGTCTGTGTAATAGTCTTTCTCCCATCCTTAGGTTTGGTGGATATGTTTTCCTGTTTGTTTATCTGACTGTCATTTTTCATGCCTGCTATCTTTTACAAACATGAGTATCTTTATCAGCACCTCCCACTTTTTTTTGGCATACTTTAAACTGCGTTTTCAAGATAACTTCTGGGAAGTACTCTAATCAGAGGCTTACTTAATCTATGCCAGTGTTCTCTTTCTCTTTGCTTTTTTTCCCTCTCCTACCAGATAATGCAAAAATTAATAGCTGCTCTATGATCCTAAATCTGTGAGGATGCAAGAAAGTATTGGAAATTCATCTGTCATTTAGCTGATATGTAAATCTGAAGGAACACGAGCCTAAAACAGGGGAATGAGGTGATTTTAGCAAAGGTTGTGAAGTATTACTTCTGAATAAGGGGATTGTGTATCAAGTATGTTTTAAAGAGGGACACTGATCTCTGTATCAAGCAGAACTCTGTGCAAGGAAGGATATTAGGTTCAGTTAGTACATCGTGTTTTAATTAATGTCTGAGAAATTTTAAATTTTCTCAAGAAAGATAGGATAAGGCAGCAGTAATTTCAGGGGATATGAGTTGAAGTTCAAGTTAATTAAGATATATTACATGGAAAAAAATGTAATGTGTTTTGATAGGGACAAGTGCAACCTAAAGCACGTGAATTAAAATGGTTGTCTCTATAAAAACACCGTGGAGACTAGCCCATAGTCATGTAGAAAAGGATCCAAGTGCATAAATATCACAACATAAATATTGTCAGACATGACAAAGCATGTGAAGTAAACCTGCTGTGGTGCTGTTGGGGCCTTAAATGGAGTGCTGTGCTCAATTTTGGGCACTGTGTTTTGAGAAAGATGTGCCCAAACTGAGAAAATTCAGAAGAGGGCATGAAGAATGATCAGAGGCCTAGAAGAATGCAACAGTGAAAGAAAGGGGTCATTTAGTGTACAGAAAGAACAGCTGAGTAGAAATAGAAGTCTTGAGCTGCAAAAAGGTATTTTTAATTGTTATTACATGAAGTTGTAAACTCTTTTGTCTCCTGGGAATAGGACGAAGAAATGGTCTCAAATTACAGGAAGAAAGATTTTAGGATGCTGTTTGATCTTGCACTTTTCCTTCATCCTGTAACTCATTCACTTATTTCTCCTCTTCATTGTTTGCACTGTGGCACTTATGTAATTTAAAGTCTGAAACTGGTATGATGGAAGCATTTGATCAGGGGGATGGAATAGGTAGGGAGAGGCTGTTTGTCAGTTGATTTTCTGTCAGGTCAACTTTAACTTACCCCCTGCCTGAATGGCCACTGAATCCAATGGAAGGGAAAATAGCAGGAGCACATGGCAAGGGGGAGTGGGATTATATGTGATGTCAAACTGCACCCTCAGGCTTGATATACTGGGGTAATCTGCCTAACGGCAAGGATAATGAAAAACTGAAACAGGCTGCCTAAGGAGGGTATGAAATCTACTTCAGCAGTGGTATTTTTAAGAGCAAACTAGAGATTTATCTTCTGGAAATAATTCTGACAGAGTCTGATCTTTTGCCTTTGGCCAGGGCCAACTAAGTTATCAGCTTCTTGAAATTCCATCCAATCCTGCTTTCTGTGATTCATGCAATTTCTGGAGTAGACACAAGCAATAAGACTAATCTTTAGTGTTATGATTTAGAAGTATTGCCCACTTGCCATGTAGGTTCTTTAGCAAATGGACCTGGTATATGGGAGATAAAGGGGAGTAGTGGTCTTGAGCTTTGTCCACAATCAGCAAGGTTAATGCACTTTAACACTGCAGTTTTTCAGTTCTGACTGCTATGATTTTGAAGTGCTTCTGTTAGTACACAAGAGCTCAAGTATGTTTCGTGAACTATACAGATACTGTTTGGACTAGATTTGCTTTTGGCAAGGGTATGTTCTGGCTCCCTTCAAACTATTTTAGGTCTAAAATGAAGAGACTTCTCTTCCTGTCTCTATTTGGTTTTGACTGTAGAAGCAGGTTTGACCCTGCTCCTGTAACGAGCACTGAAGTACTTGACTAATTAAATCTTTAAAAATGTGGTTCTTTTCTGAAAAGTAACTGTAGAATGGCACTGTGTAGCTCTTAGCTGGGTCACACAAACTTTTACTTTTCAAATTGTCAGTCATACGGTCCAAAACAGAATCTTCAAAATAAGATGAAAGTAAAGCTATTTCCTCATTGTAGATGTCAAACTTATTGGTTTTGACACCATGGACTGAAAAATTACAAATTCTCTGTGGATCTGCAATTTCCAGAAAATCCTCATATGGAGCCTTGTTGACTAAGGTATTTTCATATGAAGCCATATATCCAGGTTTTCCAGATATGTAGTAAGCCTGTTGCTGTTGGTATATTCTCTATATTATGTTAAGAATGTGGCTTTTGCTTCAGTTGTTGTAGAATTGATGTACATGCACAATAAATTCACCATAAACTGAAAGCATTTTAATTAATCTTCATTGGATGATCTGCTGCACATAACAAATGCTACAGACCTGAAGTTTCCTATAATTCTTGGCCTTGTAACTTATGCCTCATAATGTGTATGCAGTTTGTGTCTGATGAATCATAGTTCCTTTCTACAAAGCATAAAAACTATATATTCACTTCTGTTTTTTTGCTTTGTCCCTGTATACCTGTCCATACATGTGCACCTCCCTCCTTCCTTCCCTTTTGTGGAAAGAGTCAGGTTTGGGTAATGGAGATTGTGGGTTTGCACCTTGCTTGGTTTCAGTCACTTAAGACTTGCCTTTTCTTGGGTATTATTTGCCTGTGACTCAACACTTCTTGTTCTGTTGTATGAGGATGTAGGGACTGCTGAAGTGTCTTGTTTGCCGCAAATCCTCTGTGGTCCAACACACTGGGTAACTTTTTCTTTCTGGTGGAACTGTCCTTAAGACAGAAGTATTTCTAGAATAGCTGAATTTGAATTAGAAGGGAACACACTGCCAACACAGTTAATGTTATTCTTTTGTTGAACTTTTATGTCTTGGTGGGGTATGAGAGGAGTAAAACTGAGGAGTGAACAGGTACTCAAAGACAAAGATGTACAAGAAAATAGATGGAGAAGGGACAGCATTGCATAAGTGTGGGGAGCATTTAAAAGCTCCTAGGATGTGGAATGTGCCACCACCAAAGTTTCATGGAGATCTAGGTGACTGGAAAGAGAGAGACATTTGCATTCAACAGGAAAGGTAGTTTCCAAGGTGGAGGCAAACAGGAAGGTATAGGAACTTACAAAAAAGAACGTGGTGGCAACTTTTCATACTATCAAACGCTTTTCTGTGCAGGTTGCAATTTATCCTACTCCTACCATACCGTATGTGTGCTGGGAACCACAGTAATGGTTGTTTTCTGTGGAGATCTTAATTATTTTTGTTGCACCTAGACAGTGGTTGGTGGAAATGATTATGAGTTTACTGTTAAAGGGAGACACCTAGACAGCTGTGTTGTTAGGAGGATGTGTAGACTTACTGGGGTTTTGAAAATTGCTATGGTAACAAATAACAACAATATGTTACTATGTTTTGCCCTGAAATGTCTTTTACGAAGGGCAATAAATAAAGTAAGATAGAAGCAATATTGGCATTCACCTGTGTTAAATGTTGCTTAAATGATTTTTCAGGTGGTGATAACACCTGACATGGCTGTTGGCAGCTTTGGGAAGTTGTCACATTCAGTGTGACAATTACTTCTT
Organism: Rhipidura dahli; assembly: GCA_013399225.1. Taxonomy (NCBI): domain Eukaryota; kingdom Metazoa; phylum Chordata; class Aves; order Passeriformes; family Rhipiduridae; genus Rhipidura; species Rhipidura dahli. The sequence continues at coordinate 657,992 of VXAC01002937.1, read as the reverse complement.
AAGCTTAACTCGAATAATGTGGTCGTATGTTTCAACACTCATGTAATTCTATGTTTCCTTATTAGAAGCTCATCCGCAATCACTAGAGTGCAAATACAACTTTCTCTCCTATTTCTAGAGAGAAAGGAATATAAGTTCCTATCAGTTTAGTTGACCATAAATTACTGTGAAATTTTGGATCCATCAAATTTGACTCATTCTCAGTAGTTATCAAATGCATCACAAATCTTTGTATCATGTAATCTCGTTTGATGTGCTAAGTACAAAATCAGGAGGAGGAATACACAATTTCATGGAGCATGGGTAATCATAACATGCTGCTGTTCTGTCTATCAAAGTGTCATAAAATCTGTTAGGAGACTCAAAGGCTGAGACACTGTTTACTTGTAGGATGTTTGACATATCTCAGTTCCATGGGAAAACTTAATAGCAACATATGATGTGAAAAGTTTTAAGAAATCTGATTAACTGTTGTAATGAAATCTGTTTATGCATTTACGTTTTCTGTAAGTAAACAGCAGGCCACGTAATTTTGGTTTCTTTTTTTCTCTTTTGATGCCTTTGTCCTCTGGATAGCAGCTCATAAGGCTCTGAGTTTAGGCTGTTGATTGTGCAAATAATCAGTAAAATCTTTTAACTGTAATCAGCATGTTTCTAGTGTCACTTTAAACTTGTGATGCCATTCTCTTCCATTTGTTATTAAAGACAGATACCAAAAATATTTTGAGTCTGACTTGAAAAAACCTTATTCAGATTTTACAAGTGTTCAAAATTGCTGTTGAGAATGCTGGCCAATACAATAGTATCTTGAGTATTTTTCTTTTCCTAATAAATAATAACTTAATGCAATTGAAGCATGAAAAGTCTGATATTTATTTTATATATAACTGTTTGCCAGAAAGAGAAGGAGGCACTTAAATATATTTATTTATGGAGTTCTGAACAGAGAACTGCATAAAGGCAAACAATTAGGAGCGCAGCAAGATGTAAAGTAAGTGAGTTGAACTTCCTTTCTCCAGGTGCTCTCTTTGTCAGGACTTTGCCTCAGAAATGTCTGTCTTAACCTTTACAGATCTAGAAGCCTGACATAATTGTGCGTGCTGGAGAATTCTGAATGCTTCAGTAAAATCTTTTTATGGCCACCTGTCAGTCTTGAGCCAACCTGTGTTATGAAGGCTTTGGAAAGACTGCTGGAGGAGATACAGTTGTCAGTGAAAGAGGGAAAAAGTTTGTATTTTATGAATAACATAAGCAGTGCTGACAACAAGGAGCTGGTGTAGAAGCATTTTGCCAACATGCATATGTGAATTTGGCAAGTAATTCATCTACAGCTTGCCACGGAGTTTTACATAGAAGTAAATTTCTGAGTCTCCAGGTTGCTATAGGTTGTCACTGTGTGTTGGCAGAATGGCAGCTGCTTAATTCAAACTTTTCCTGCTGATTGCTCTGTTTTCATTAATTTTAGTTGAATACCTGACTGCGTGACATCTTAATGTAAATGTGTGTCTATATATCCAAAAAGGCATGCATTTTTTATGCTAATTAAGGTTTTAGCAAAGCTTTTTATGAATAGCTGCAGAGTTAAATAATTTGTCTGTAATCAATTTACACATGGTTCAGGCAGTAAAGCACATTTCCTTTATTTCTTCTAGGAGGGGATGACCGCCGGGTCTTACTTTGGCATATGGAAGAAGCCATCCACTCAAGAGTCAAACCAGTTCAGCTGAAAGGGGAGCATCACTCTAACATCTTCTGCCTGGCTTTCAACAGTGGCAATACAAAAGTGTTCTCTGGAGGTAAGGAGGGAAGAGCACCCTGATTTCACCTGAATATGTATTGTGAATGCCTTGGAGTAGAAGCCATGAGTGAGATCCTGCCCCACATGATATCTGGAAGGTGTTCTTAATCAGCAATTGGAATTTATCTGGGAACAGGGAATCCTTTAACTAGCACAACATTTTCAATTTTGTTATGCCTTTTTCCAAACCCTGGTGTAAGCACATCATGTCTCGAACTATCATGAGAATCCTGGGTCCAGTCTGCCCCTTCCTGTGCTAAAGACTATGGAAAACATTGTCTTTATTATTCCCTCTTAGCTGTACTAACAGCAGACCCTGCATTCTCTCTGGCACTCAAGCCTTATGCTTGAAAATATTTGCTGCTGCTGTCTGATTTCAATGCACCCTTAGATAACTCATGAAGGACTATTGCCATCTATTGGTGGATCATGTTTTATTAGACCCTGTTTTAGTTCTTACTGGGTAAGCCTCTGCCCTTTAGAGCTTGTTGGCACATTGGGTTCTGATAACCCTTGATGCTCTCATCTCTTTTTAATATAAATCTACTTTTTAATATAAAGTTTATTCAGCCTTAAAACTAAGGTAAGGAAAGTGGACGTATACTTGTTCTGGGATAATAGTTTCTGTAATTTAGGTCCATTTCACCACTTGATTTTTAAAGTGTTGAGATAGGGAGGAATATTGAATTGAAAAGAAAAAGGCACAGGAATGTCAATGCAGTCGAGTGTCATTTTCTGTTCTACTTCATTTCCGCTATCTGACATGTTCATAGAATGGATGAGAATTTGTGTCTTTCATCATTATGTCCATTAGCATACAGCTAGACTTACTTTAGGGTACTATGAGACTACTTGGTCAAAGTCCTTCATTGCCTTTTTGAGCCAAGATTTGTGAACTGCTAATCAATGCTAGAGATTGATTCTGAGTGCATATGAATGGTGGAAGCTTCCCATCCTTCAGTGTTGTGTTAAAATTATAATATCCCTTTTAAAAAAAGACTTGACAGAGCTTAAGATGGTGTCAGATTTCAAGGATGTAAAGATTCAGATATACTTCTCAGATGGAATAAACCCCTAGACTGTCAAATAACGATGCCTATCTTTTTATTCTGGGGACTGCTGTTTGTTTTATGAGAAAGACAGCAGTACATGCTGTCTTCAAATGAATATATCTGCACAAGTGATTCCAGTGGAATTTTGGGCCAGAGTCTCTTTTGTGGACACTGCTACAGTATTTTTGCAGAGAAATCCTTCAGCTCTCTAGTGTTTGCGTGAGAACTCTGTCTGTCTCATATACGCTAGCCTAAACAATGTTACAGTTTTGTAAACTGTTTAGTACCTGCACCTGTTTTTCTCAGATAGTGATGATTTTGGTTAGAAAAACATCTTTCTGTTATGTGCAGGTCTTAGGTCAGCCTCTCAGGGGGTGGCCAGTCCATAGAACCAATGATTTTGTGACACTTAGCACATTTCACGACGTACTTTATAAAAAGCCCTGGAAAAATCAGTAAAGCGCAGCTCCTCTGCCGTTTTCTATGCATTGACTCGTGTGGTTTCTCTACGTGTCCGTGTACCACAGCGACACTCTTTTACTTTAGCTTGAATTCAGACAAATGGAACCTTGCATGAATATTCAAGGAATGAAGTGTGCCAAGTCTTGCTGGACCAGATGGAATGGTATTTTCTCATGTCCAACTCAGCCCTCTGTCCACTGGGCTTTGCTGTCAGAGGCTGCTGTTTTCACAGGAAAGGCAGAAGAGTTGTTTGATTGTATCTTGCTGCTGAAGTTAACACCTGCATTTAAAGATTTATATAATTGATTATGGTGGATTTTTGCTAAGATGCCAGGTTAGAGGAGCTATGACAGCTGACGCACAGAGAAACTGGCCGTCCTCATATCTTTTTCCTCCTCCAGTTTGCATAAAAACACTGTGCCTCTGCCAGAAATTATTTCCATTGGAGGAGTCGGGAACTCTTTCAGCTGCTCCACCAAGATTCAGTGAGCTCAGCTGCAAGGGCTGTGAGTCTGACTCTTGGATCCCTTGTAAAGAGTCATTTTGCTGCATGGCCTAGATGTACCATCTGTTTTATCTCTGTTGGTAAAAAGGGGCTAGCTATATTTATTCACTCAGTCATGTTCTAAGAGATTCTTAAAAAGTCTGAAAGAATTGTGGGTCCTAGGGATCTACTGGTTGTCACACAGACACCCACACCTGAGTTTGGAGTTGTGTTTAAATCGTAGAAGTTGGAATACTTAAAAAAACCCCAAAACTAAAAATCAGAATATGGAAAGTAGCGCAGGTCACACAGAGCTCAATTTATTCTGTAAATAAATGACTGCCAATGACTAATGACTTAGGATCTGATGACCTTTCCCTAAAGCAGCTCTTGATAACAGAGGAGAAGGAATTTTCCACTTCAGTACAAATTGGATTGCATCCAAGAAATTTCAGATCTCTTTTCTTTGAAGGAGCAAGCACCCCATGTAGCTGTTACAAAAATGGAAGGCAGGAACTGAGTGGACAGTGTTTTGCATGTAATCTCTGGAGGAAAAAACTGTCCTAAGAGGTTCCCATCCCTGAAGAACATTTTTGCCCTTCTTTGTACACACACATAGAGAGTAGAGCAGCATTTGAAATGGAAGGTCCCTTCCTAGTAAACTGCATGGACTTTTTTTCTTTGCACTTAATGTTAGGTATATGAAAAGCTGGAATAAAACCACAGGAAATTGAATTTGTTTCTTTTAGGGCTTATATGACTGATACAGGGTTTAGGCCACCTTAACTGTGCTCCTCTGTATATGCTCTGTGGTAGTTCACCCTTACAAGTATAACTGAAGGGAGATCCTTCCTGTCTTTCTGATGGTTGCAACTGCAGTTATCAAAACAAGAGAGATGATAAATGATGCAGTTGTGTACACAATTACGACCCAGTTAGTCTCAATGAAGAATGAACTCTCCAGTGTTAAAGTAAAAACACTGTAAGTTGGAACCCCCCTGGGCTGAGCAGGACTGATGTTTTCTACAGGGATGAATCCTTGCCAGAAGCAACCAGTTTGTGGTTAGATGTTTGTCACCACTTTCTCCTCCGACACAACAGAGGAAAACAGTGGTTATTCCACTGTCCTTTCATTCTTTCTTTCCCGTTTTGGAGCTTGTGATGGAAGGGAATTTGATCCCATGATGACTAGATGCCTGAAATCAGGCAACTGGAAGGATGGTGTTCATACTGGATGGAGACTGAAGAGCCAGGAGTATCTGCTGGAAGAAAAATTGTCTTTGGAGAAACTAGGCTGCATTTTTCACTGGTGAAATACATAGGCACTAGAGTAGTTCCACTAAGTATAAATAGTGTGTAATAATATATAATGGGCAGTTCCAAAAACAATTAATAACCAAAGGACACACTTAAATGACTTGTTTATTGTACCATGGAAAAGATGAGCTACTGCAGTAATCTAAGGCTGGCACGATTCTACTAGGAGCCTGGGCAAAGAGCAAGTGTTTGTAGAAATTCTCATACCTCACTAGTCAAAGAGAAACTTTCTCATATTTCTCTGTTGAAACAGAATACAACTGAAATGTGTATGGGATAAATGAAAACTGAGTCAGCTGAACATTTAGCATCATAACATTAAATCTTGCTCCTTCTGAACCTGTCTTTAGTGTGCATTAGGAAAGGTTCACAACTCTACATCACAACTGCAAAGATATACAGAGCATAAAATTATGACTTTGCAGACTTTCTGGTTTATATGGGGTTTCTTCTGAATTACATATAAAAGTGTATGTGTCGTTAAATATTTCCAAATACAAGGTGCCAAATTTAGGTAATAAAATATTCAGTACAGGGACTAAAAGAATAATTTGTTGTTATAGCTTGAAAAACTCTGCATGAGCTATTGGAATTACTTAGTGACTGTGACCTTCTTAGCCTGCTCACATGAGGTTAGTTTCCATTGTATTCAATGGATGTGATCAAAGAAAAGTGGCATGATTGTCTGGTTACTTGGCTTGGTTTTTGTTAATACAGAAGAAATTACATTGGCTGTCTCATTCATGCCTTCTCAATGGTTGCAAAACCCTGAATGCTGATGGTGTTAGCTGGCAGCAGTTGATCTGGGAGCCACGTGTTTTTCATTTATGACATCTTTTCACCATCCACAATCTTTTTATGGAGCATCCTTTGAGCAGGAAGAAAGATGGGTTTTTATGAGAGTTAAAGGTGTTCTGCTGTTTCATGTGATAGTCTTTATTGCAAATGTTCCAAAACTCAAGCTCAAACTGGACAAAGAATGATTAGTAGCATATTTAAATAGGATTATTTGTTGAGCAGTAGCAGATGAAACTGCTGGTGCATTTGGTCATAACTGGCAATATGACACGGAACCTTTCATAAAACTGAGCCGAGGGCAGCCAAGTAGCAGCTGAGCTGGTCTTCTTGATTTCAGTATTGGTTTTGAAATTGTTAAGTTTTTTTTTGAAAAGGTGGTTTGGGGTTTTTTCACTATAATGCTTTTTAACCACTAGAAAATGGTGTTAATTGCTTCTATTTCTCTTTTTAGGCAATGATGAGCAAGTTATACTCCATGATGTTGAAAGGTAAATACATAGTTTGTGTTTCAACTGCTTCAAGAACTCCTTTAATGTCAACTCACTGGAGGCATTTTCTGTTTTAAATTAATGATTTAGGAGAAGAACAGTGTTTTAATACTGAAGTTTGCATTTTATTTATCTAAATTCATAATTGGAACGAAGGATTCCCCTCACCCCATTTTCTTTTTCAGCACTTGGGTTCTGTATTATTTTGACCTCAGGAAAGAGAACGGTTATTAAATATATATGCTCTCCTGCAGACAGCATAGTAGGTTCTGAGTAGATTATTCTGACACATACACAACTATTGGCACAAACAGACTCACCTGATTTGTGTTTAAGGTGGCTAGTGCTTGGCCTACCTAACTTCATTTTAAAAGTTTGGATGCAGCTGCCTGATTCTCCACACTAACAGGAAGCATATGGTTTTGATACTTACTTTCTACCAAAATTGCAAAACAGTTGGGAATTAGGCTTTGTTGCGCTGCATCAGGATTTGGCTGTTAGTGTAATTAATACAGTAGTGGTAAAATATTGAATTGGACTTCTCTAGACATCATGTCTATTGAGCTTACTGCTTTTGAAGTAAAAAAAAACCTTTAAAATTGGTCTGTACCAATAACTTCGTCAGATTTAAGCATTTACCATTCATTTAACATGAACTCAAGAAAATAAAGAAAAAGCAGGAAGAGATACCTGTAAAAACAGAGAAATATAAAACCTTACATTTCTTTGAGTTTCCTGAATAACATAATCTGGACATATTTCTTGTTGTGTTTGTCCAAAGCCTTTTGCATTGAATTGTTCAGTGTGTATCTGCCTTCCACCATACCTATATTTACTTCTTGCATAAATCTTACATTCAAGCTGGGCCAAAGTAACTTCAGTTCTGATACTTTGTCAGGAATATCATGTTGTTTAGTGTTTCGGGGGTTTTTGTTTTGGTTTTAACATTTTAAGCCTTTAGGGGGGGGATGTTTTGTTACGGTTTTTTGGCGGGGGAGGTGTTTGGTTTTGGGAGAGTTTTTTGTTTGGTGTTCTGTTTTTCTTGTTTTAATTAAATGTGGAAACATCAATTTTAGATGCTTGTGTTTATTGTGTTCTGACTTTCAAAGCTTCTACAAGATCTTTGTAAATTTACTTTTGTATGTAACACATTTTTTCCTGCTGTGTCTTGTTGAGATGTTTTAAGAAGTCTTTTTGATATGTGCATATTTTAATGTGCTTTTGTTATCAGGTTGGTTTTTTTTGGGTATGCTAAGTCCAGATGTAATCCATACAAAGTTCCTTCCTCTGAGGCTATTTTCTGTGATCTTCTAAAAGAAACTTTAGTAGTCTGACACACCAAATTCTGATTGATTTCTTTGGAAAGCTAATCACTTTTCAATGATAACACTAGGTCTGTCAACTCCTTTTTCGTAACTTTAAATGGCTTTTTCTCTTACTGCTTTTATTTCCCCTTTTTTATTAATGGTCCCTGAGACACAGTTAGTATATCTGCCACTATGAACATCAATTGCCTTGAGAGCAAAATGCTGATTTTATGTTGGATCTCTTTGGTGGATCTCTTTGTCTCTTCCATGACATATAGGGATTGTATACAAAGTTTATTCCCTAAAGAAATAAAGGGGCTTTTTAAAAGAAATAAAACAGTCCCAGGATCTTCAGATTTAGTATTTCAGCTTTTGGCCTCTTCACACCACTATTTCCAGCTTTTTAGATGATCTAAAACATTGAGAAAAGAATAGAGAATGTGCTTTTTCTTTCTTTATAGCTGTGAAATGGCTGAAATCCAGGTGTAGTTTTGGGGGGAATATTTTTATTTTGTTGGTTTTTAGCTGTTCTTTCTACATGGAAAAATATAGGTCTGGTCTATCGTGAAAAACAAAGAAAGCTTACTGAAAAAGCCATCTGGAAAGTTGCTCTTATGTGAGCTTCAGCTGAACTTCTGAAGAAAACAGCAACCTGTATTAAAGAATGAACTTCTGTCTTGTTTTCCTTTTTACATTAAGTAGAAAAAATTGACTCCAGAGGTCAGATGTCTCTTTCCCATTACATCCTCCCAAATGTAATCTAATTCAACATGTGTTCCATAGCATCTTGCAGTATCTGAAGTTTTTAATGTTTGGGTTTTAGTTTGAGAGATTTTTTTCCTCATAGCATGAAGTCACTGTACCATGGGCATTTTGTTTGTTTTTTACTCTAATTAAACACAAGGGTCTTCTTATGAAATTACAGAAAATTTGTCATTAAGTATTACTGGGTAGATAAAGCGGTAAATATTTTGCTTTATAAAAGGATAGCAAAAGAAGGAAGAATGATTATGTTGTGTCTGTTTGCCAGCACTGAGACTTTGGACGTGTTTGCCCATGAAGATGCAGTGTATGGCCTTTCAGTGAGCCCAGTGAACGACAACATCTTTGCAAGTTCATCAGATGACGGCCGGGTTCTTATCTGGGACATCCGAGAGTCTTCCCATGGAGGTAAGACCTCTGGAAGGAAAAGACAGTTCATTTAGGAAGAATTCATGTGAGGCAAGGAGGAGAAAAATTATGTTTATCTGGGATAATTGAGACTGTGAGTCTTGGAGAAAGGTGAAAGCCAGGCATAATTCTTTTGGCTGGTGATTGGCAAGCCCTGGTCTTTACAGTTCTGTGTTACTGTGTTAAATGACTATAAAGTATCAGCACATAGAGCAGACTAGCATAGAACTTGGTATGGATAGGTTTTCAATAGAGTAAAGGGGCAGTGGAGGGAATGTTTCTTCAATGACTACATCTTGCCAAACCTGCAATCAATTGGGAATATGTTTTTGGGTTTTTTTCTATAGCCTGGGTAGAAAAAAAAAAATATGTTTAGAAAGCTGTTGTTTTGATTTGAATAGTTTCCAAAGCTATTTATATACTTCCTGTGACCCTGAGACACTTATACATAATGTTTTCTGCTTGTATGGAAACTTAGAGCCCTTATGTGATAAAAGGGAAGTTGAATTATTACTTCAATCTTTGTTTTCTGAAAAAGAACTGAATACTGTTGATTTATGTAACAAACCTGCAGCTTCTCAAAACACTGTAACCTGTGTTTTTACAGCTGCAGTTTTGACACTGAAGAATCTCAGTTTAAAACTGTAGTTACATAAATTTGAGAGAAATACCTTAATAATTGAATTTCAGTACACGAATACTGAAGTACATGAATCTTCAACTTTACTTCATCCTAAAGAACACAGAGCAATCTGCAGGAATCAGAATATGGTTCCCTTCATTCATAACTAAAATAAACATTCATCTTTTTTTGTAAGGTGTTTAAATGCAATTGCCAGTAGTTTCTACTGGTCTTACAGGAAAATTATTAGTGGCACCAAAATCCAGCTCAATGTATTTTGTACACATTTGTGGTTGGGTCAAAGCTGTTGTTTCAAATGAATTATCTTTTTCCATGTCTAGTGAATTTCATCACTTTTCTAGACTGCAATTCTGTCCCTTTTTGACTTGGAAATGAAAGCTGAAACAAGACATACTTTATAGTCTCACAGGAGTCTTTTAAGCCCTCTAGCATCCTGAGGGCTTTAATGAACATGAGTAACCAGAGTTAGGTCTTTCTTGACAAGCCTCACCAGAATACTCAGAATAGATTGCTTAGAGATATCGTCCCTACCCCAGGCATATTGCTTTTGTATAAGTACAAATAAAAATTATACATACTAACACAGCATGATTTTGTGCAGTTCTCTGGCACGATTGTATTACTCCTTATCTCTTTTCCATGTAGAAATTTTATTAAACATTCTGAAAAACAATGCACACTCTTCATATATGTGTATTGCAGACTTCATTAGACATCTACGTTGTATCTTTTGTATCTTTGAGGAACTCATTAGTAGCAGCCCTCTTGCTCCTAAGTCCCTTTTAGCACAGTGAACTATTGTCTTCCCTTTAGCCAGTTTCTCATCCTATGCACCTCCCTTTTCTAATCCCAACTGCCTGCAACTAAACTTGATATTATACCATATGTGAATTTAGTTCTCATTACATCTACCAGTTTTCCCTTGTATAAAAAGTCAGTTACTTTATTAAAGTAAGAGGTTCAATCACTCTGATGAGAATATTTGACTTTCGTAAAATCCAAGCATTTATGTTTTCATAATACCCAAATGATAAGACTAGACACTGAATATAGTTTACATATTGAAGATGGTGAAATGTTCCTTTATTGCTTTCTCCTGAACTCTCCACCATAAAGATCCATCTCTGTTAGGAGAATTAGCTGTTGCTGACAGTGGATGTCAACAGTCAAGACAATTAGATATTTAAACACATCTATATGAAACTGCTTAGTATCATAAGTTAATGTCCAATCTGATCTGAGTTTCTGAAATTATATGAAATTAAGTTTGTCCTTCTTTGTTGTAATTAAACTTTGTTACTGCTTTTACTGTTGCTGAGACTTCGAATGAGATTGCTGTACCAGTGAAAAGGGCGTGAAGACATGTTGTCTGTAGTAATTTTGGGCTTTTTGGAGTCATGTTTTAGGTTCTCTGAATTTAGAAAAAAAGGGCTTTTCCATGCTTATACAGGAGTCCTGAGTCAGTATTTATATGTGAGCCCTGCTAATGTTTACTGCAGTGTAATGCTTGTCACTGGGGTAGTGCCCTTGTCTGCCATGGTATTTTCATGGGAATAGGCACTAGGCCTGCTAGTGTGAGTGTAGTCAGTTACCCTGAGTGGCCAGCTTATTAAGTCTTTCAAATAACCTCCTAGTTTAAAATAGTGTATTAAAAGAAGCAGAGGAACCATCTCTTTCTCCCTGTCTTCTGCTGCTGAGTGATTTATTTTTATAATTTTTATAAATCTACTTATGATTTTTATTAAAGATGGTGTTGAGCTGCTCCCTTCAGAAACATGTTCATACTCTAGTGTATAAGAGCTAGAATTGTGAATGAGCATAAAGAACAATAGAAAAGTAATTCCCCTACTTTTCATTAAAATGACTTAGTGCCTCATTAGTTTAAGTCCTGTAATCTCTTTGACAGGCTGAAAGGCAACTTTTCATGTCTTAGAAGAAAACTGTGATGCCAATCTATTTATAACAAAGGTGTGAAGGAAAGCACCAGTAATTAGTGACAATGATTTGACTAAGGAAATATACACAAATTTAAAGTCTATTTTAAAACCTGCTCCTTTATTTGGCAATCTGATGTCTGTCTCTCCACTCAGCTAATGCAGGCCTTTGCTTCTCAGTGGGGGCTGCCATTTTAATAACACAGCCTTTTATGTCCCAGCAGGATTCTGATTTGATGATGCAAATATAGTAGGTCAGTTTTGGTGTTTATTTGGAGCTGCTGGCAGACCAACAGCAATTTCTAAAGCCTTTGGGCAGACTGGCAGAAATAAGTTGGCTTCTTTTCTTCTTTTTACCTCTGACTCCCATGACAATGAATAGCACCATGGAGCTTCATCTGTGGTTGGAGACCTTTGTTTTCATCACTGCTAAATAAATGCTAAGAAGGGAAGTCCCTGTATTAAAAAAAAAAAAACTGTACTAGAGCATGAGAAGAGGATGCAGATGGGGCAAGACAAGTAAATGTTAATTCTCTCTCATTTGCTTGATAGGCAGTCGTTTCATAACGTATTAGGAATTTGAGAGGGTTGCCTGCTTAACCATGTTTTATATGTGGTAATGAGGGATATGAGGAAAGAAAATTCTTTGGAGGTGCTTGTGGGGCTACGGGTGCTGCACATGGTGGCTCAGATAAGGGCAGTCACTGTCTCCCAAGCACATGAGCAACACAGGAGTTGCTCCAAAGCAAACAGTGAATGGGAAAGTCTGGCATAATCCCTGGCTCAAAACAGGGATCAATTCTGGTTTCTTAGTTGATTGAAAGAGTGGCAGCATGCCACAAAAGACACAAACAAGGAAGAGAATTAGACTGTGCCTAAAGCTGTAAAGCTTACAGAGACAGGGAGAAGGTAACAGAGTCGAGGCTTTTCCCCACTGTTCATAGAGACAGTATTTTGATGTAATGAATAAGGCAGAGTAGCAGTCCAAACACAGTCCTATGAGAGGGAAAGAGTCTGAATGAGCATGTTTTCTACTCTATGTTGTGAACAGCAAGGGCTAACTGTTAACCTTTTTTTATGCAAGAGGAACACCCTTCTTGTCTGCTTGTACAGCACTTAAGAAGGTAGGCTTCTTTTCCCTTTAGCAGCCTGCTTTGAGCTGAGTTTCATACAAACTTATTTCATTTATTGTAATATTATTCTCCTTTACAAGCAATTGCTGCTACACTTGTGGTTTGGGTAATCAGCAGTGGCTGTGAAAGCTCTCAGGCATCTGTTACTAGGAAGCTTTCAGGAGCACCATGTATAGGCCTTATCAGATGAGCATTTGGTCATGAACCTTTAGAGATTCAAATATTTGATCTTTGAATAGCTAGTTTTAAACTCTGATAACCTTCTATAAAGAAAATGGTATCTTGAAATTCAGTATGTGTCCTTTTCCATACTTAGACAGAATTAATGTACACGTGGGTGGATTTTAAAACTCCAGGTTTTATATTGCTTTGGATGTGTCAGCTTGAGAAGTGGTTTGAACATGTCTCCATATCTTCAGATCTTGTTATGCAGTTTCCATATTCAGCTGCCAAACTCCTTGCATTGAACAGTTGTATGCATTGTTTGTTCTTATGTGTGAAATTTCAACTTTTCCAACAGAGCCCTTCTGCTTGGCACACTACCCATCAGCCTTTCACAGTGTGATGTTTAATCCAGTAGAACCCAGATTACTGGCTACCGCCAACTCTAAGGAAGGTGTGGGACTCTGGGATATTCGTAAACCTCAGAGGTATGATCTGGCTGCCCTTGTTTTATGCTGTGTCATTTCTTTCTCTTGGGAGGTGATGGCATGCTGCTTTTTAAAAAATTTTATTTAAGTCAGAATATGCAGTACTAAGAAAACATGCAGAACAAAGTTAACAGCAATGTTGGTAATTAATTATTTTGCATAATTAATATTCTTCTTCATACTTACAATCTAATTTGATTTAAAATGGGACTGGATCTTCAGTGTTAAGGTAAGTGATTTGTTTTTGAAGCCTGCCTGGCCTCACCACTGCTGATTAACTTGGATTGCTGTGTCACATTCTCATCATTATATTTAGCACTGTCTTGCTACTACTGGAAGAAGCTGTGGTGGGCACTGCCTGGTTTACAGTTTGCTTTCCCTGCCCAGCTCAGTTTTTAGTGGCTGACTAGAGACTGTGGTCAAGGCAGCTTTTTACTCAGTGCTTATGAGTTTTACATGACTTCCTGACTGATACAGACATCTGTATAATCATTTGGATGTATAATGTGCTTCCAGATTCACATAGTTAAAAACAAATGAAGAGAATTAGGTTGCAGCTTGAAATATGGTTAGACTGGGTTCTAAAGTGGATGTATGCAGTGTCTGATACCAGACTGTGGCATGCATGAGAGATTAAGCTTTTTCAGTCTTTCAGATTTTGAATGTTCAATTTTTCATGGTAATGGTCTGGGGTGGGTTAACTCTGGCTGGATGCCAACTGTAACATAAATGAATGCAGGTGTTAAGTCTGCTTTCAGCTACCATTTTTCTGGGACAGCCATTAGCTCTCCTCCTTTGCTTAAACAGAGATGTACCCAAAACATGGTGAGAAGGGCTTAGGGAAAGAAAATGGCTCTAAAGCACTGCCACTGCAGGTTTTTTTTCCCCATGATACTCTCAGGAAAAGGACTCTTCAGAATGATATGTCCTGCTAGTGGGCTGCCAGAGACAGAGTCTCTCATATTTAAATAAATGAGGCTGTATTTTTGTCTTTTTAAAATAACAGAACATTTGCCAAAACTTCTACTTGTCTCTGTAGATCTGATTTCCTAATCTAGAAAGCTGGAACTTGTTTTTAAATGTATTTGTGGCCAATTCACTTTCTCTTATGAGGAAAAAAAAATACTTATTTTTAGATCAGTTAAGATACAATCCTCACTCCACTGAGGAAGTAGAAGCCAGAATTTACACTTTTCATCTGTGTGTTTCAGTTTGTTACAGTCTCTTCTGGGGAAAATACACTTAATTATCAGGGGGAAAATAGCTTTTGTTAAAGATAAAGTAATCCACATAATGCTGTGAGTGCTTTTGATGGACTCCATAAACCTGAAGTTGATGTGTGTGGGAGTTTGTGAAAATTTTCTGTATTCTTATTAATAATAAAGGCTGCTATAGTTGCAGGTAAGATGTGTGCCAAAAGCATTTTGGTTGAGGAAGTCTATAGACAGAATGAGTGAAACAGCCCTGAAATTCTCCATAATCAAGGGATAAACAGGAAGCTGCCTATGTAAGCATGTCACCAGCACAGCAAAGAAGGGTTACTGCATCAGATGCTTCCCTCATTGTCAAAAAAGTCTGCTAATGGTGGAAATCCTTGCTTCCCTACATGTTTGTAGCTCACTTTATGCTGTCGTCGATACCCAAGAAAATGTAATAGTTCCTGAAGTGCAGGAAGTATGAGGCAATAGAGGTTTTTGAGGGATATGATTCAGAAGTACTGGTTTGATTGTTGAATCCTTGCTGGGATTGTTGAATAGTTTATTTCTTCCCTAATCTACATTTTTATTTACATTGCTGCACATGATGCTCACCTGCGAGGGATTTTTATGCCTTAAACCATCAAGGGAAATTTCTCCTCTCCTTTGGTATTGATATAGTCCATCATAACACTGTGGCCATTGGGGAAGTTTTTCAGTCTTATCATTCCACCTGTGGTGCTAATAGAAAGCATTAGATCAGGTAAACTTTGGCTTTTTTGTCACATTATGTGGTAGTGGGGTTTTGATTAGAAATTAAGTGCGTAGAAAGAAGGGGGAGAAGTGTAGATACTTCTAAATGTTTGCTGTGGATTGCCAAAATTTTAAGTTCCAGTGGGTTAAGCTGGATCACAGCTCTCTTCCAACACAGGACAGGTGAAATGGTTACATGTAATTAATAATTTACTGCTGGTATAACACTTCCTATAAAACTCATTTCCCCAACTACTGTCAGTTCTCAGATGGAGACAGAGTTAGATGATGCAGGCACTACTTGGTTTGCTTCATAACTGGAGGCTGCTCTGCGGAATCCTGCTGCTGATCATCTGCAAAATCCAGCAAGTGAAAAGCTTGGAATTCTGAAGGCTCGCTGTTTGTGGCCAGTAGCAGTACTGTAGTTAGCAGTACCTTAGGATAACATGGATGGCAGCCAGCAGCACTGGTGTAGTAAGACTTCACAGATACAGCTGAGGTTTGATAAAACCAACAGGATTTGGCTGGTCTTCACTCATTTGAAGGGGACAGGTTTGATGCTGACTTTCTGGTTTTAATCAGCAGAGGCTCCTAGGTGAAGTATAGTTTTTCTTTGACTCTATTTAGCTTGATAATGGACTAAGAAAAGGGGGGATTTGCTGTTAACTTCTAAGCTTGCATGTCAGTCAGTTGAATATGGCTAATTGTGTAGTTTAAAACTAATAGCTTTACATTTTCAAAATGTTGAATAGAGCAGTGCTGTCCTTGTAGGTTAGAGAATTCAGACATATATTCCACTGCTTGTCAGGAACAAATGAGCTCCATCTACTTATTTATCCAGAAAATCTGAGGATTTTTACAGCAAAGTATTTTTCTCCAAAATACATGGCTCTTCTCCAATTTGATTGTGGGAGCTTGCTGTTGCATGCCTCCAGCCAGGAAAGTTGGTTTTGTCCACTTCTTTAGGCAGGCAACATTAAACACCCTTAAAAGTTTTAAATTTAATTCTTTTAGGGCTAGGAAAAAAGTCTTGATTATGAGTAGATTTTATTTATATGCTATGGAATTTGTTAACTTCCTAAATGGGAAGCTGGGAGTGCTTTATACTTGGCTACAGTGAAGGAGGTAATTGAAAAGCCAGCATTTCTTGGCATGCATGGACAAATTTAGAGACAGTTGCACGGCTCTGAATTGTGGAAAGTTTAGCTCACTTCAAATAATCATAATTTGATTAGTCTTGCTGACTGAGTCAGGATACAGAGGCGGATTCATTTTGCTTTTTCCCAAAGTTCATTCACAGCTTGATATCTCTTCTGTCTCAGATTTAGTGCAGCAATTGAGATTCTCTCCTTCTACCCCAGTATACTAATATGATCTGTATGTGGTGGGTTGGCTCCTCAAAAATAGCTTATTAAGTACTATAAATATAGAACTAATATAATTCTATGATTATAAGTTGACTAGTGATTCTGGAAATCTTTTTTTTTAATTATTTTTAGGATGTGTAAGTATTTCTATTCCTTCAGGTGAACGTTAAACTGAAACCATCTGTATTGTTTCTTTTGTAAAAACGGTGCATTGAAAAGCTTTAAATGTGGTTTTGATTTGATTTGAGGAGGCTGCTGTAAGGCTTTCACGCCACTAGATGGGGTCTGGAAGCTGTGCCTTTTTTAAAGAGAAATTAAAAAGGGAGATCTGTACTTCTTAAACTATTTACAACAAAATATATATTACAAGTATTATTACAGAATTGCTGGGGGCAACTCAGCAAGTTAGAGCATGTGTATATTTCAAGCAAAGACTATGTAACTTCAGCTATTTTTAGGTACACATGTTCTCCCTTCTCTTTTTCCGTGCAGCTCCATGACCATCTCCTTTTTACTGAAATAAGAAGACTGCTTTTTCCCTTAAGAAAATGTTATCGTTATCCCCTTAATGCTTTCTTGTCCTCTGTTACCCCTGACCCACCACTTACATCAACTTACATGGAAGTTTTTGAGATCAAAATTATATTTCTTTGTTGTATTAATGACCATCAAGTATTTTTAAAGTGATGTTCATGATGCAGAAAGACTGTTCACAGAAGTGTATTCTGCTTGTGATGGGAGCACTGAACCAGTACTTTATGCACACTGGGATCCATTGGTGTGTCCAGTTCAGGGGTTAAAATGCTACATCTTGTGTCATAAATACATATCTTGGGGGTATTTTATGTGAGTCTGGGAGGGCTTATCTAAAAACTACCAGGCCCTCATTCCTATGTCTGTTGCATAGTTATGTGTTTGACCTGGTTTTTGAGCCGACTCACCATGTTTAGAAGTTAGAAAACTAAGCAGGAAAGGCTTTGTAGCTTTCTTACGCCCTCTCAAGTTGAACTTGGTTCAAGGCAGGTCCAGTGGCAACTGTAAACCATGGAGAAGAGAGAATAAGGCCTGTAAGGCTGAGAGGGGGACATAGAACGAAACATGTCCTCATTTGAGAAGCAGTGAACTCTTAGATATGTTCAGCTGTTTGTGGCATTCTGCTCATTCTGTTTTACTGGCTTTGGTTTCTTTTGCTACACTAACCTTGCTCTTCTTTTGCCTCCACAGCATGTTCTTAACAAGGTTTTTACAAAGTAGAAGTGAAACCTGACCAAAGCTGGGGATAATTTACCTTCCAAGGATGCATGTTTCATGAGAATAAATTATAAGCAGAGAGTTTTTCTTTTATTCATTTGACTTTTTGTGTTCCCGGAGTAAAACACTGTTCCAGGACCCCAGACTTTAGTTTTGGGATCTGGAAACATATTTGTCCCCCTGATTCAAGTACTAGATTCAACTCTGAGTGAGGTAGAAATGCTTACACTCAATAGACCTTTTTAAGATTCTTCTGAATGTTCAGGAGATTTGTGCTGTCTGTGTCATTACGAGTCAGTATACTCAAAAAGCCCAATGATGAGTTAAAAAAATCCTTGAGCAACAGGGCAAGCCTGGTATTCCTTGGTGGTTGTAACCCTTATGGCATATTTTAAAAGCTAATTTGACCATACAAATCATAATAAGCCCAAGTTTAAAGGAATGTTAGTTTTGGTGTTTTCCATCAAGTCTTTACAGATAAATCTAAAAGAAACATTAATTCAGCTTTGATTTCTTTCTTTATGTTGGCTGACAAGTAACTGCAGTTCATAGCCCACTAAAACAAACTTCTTTAGCTCACATTAAATAAATACTTGTGTCTCAAAAAACACCAATCAAGATGGCTTTCTTGATGTACTCCAAACCAACATTGAATTTGCCTCCTGGACTAAGAATTTAGAGGAAGCAAACTCCCAGGTTGTGAACAAGGAATTACTGTTAGATATCAGTAAATCATCTAGTGATTAGCTCATTAAATAGTAAGCAAAATCTAGAGCTATAGAAATTTCTTCCCTGTAGTAAATGAATTAGATTCAGGGGGATCTTGAGAGAGGACTCATCTTAGGAGGTTTATGAATGCTCAGCTATGTTGATCTTGCCAATGTGTGGAGGGCTTTGAAGGTGTGGATGCACTGTCCTGCTAATCTTGAACTGACTGTATTTTCTGAAGTCTTTGTCTTGAACAGAGCTTTTTTGCCAAGTGCTAATTACGAGGTGTTCAGCTTAGTCATTGTGCTGCAAGTAAACACAATCCAATCCTTAAAACAATCTATTAAATCCATAACTTCTGGTCCACATGTATTGGAAATCACAGGTACTTTTGAAAATCCAGTTCTTGGCTCCTGATTGCTTTGACTTGTAGTTTCTCTTATTTTATTTAGTTCTTATTTCATTTAGTTCTTTCAAAGATCTGACAAGTATTACTTTTTTGGTTTTGTATCAGAGGTCTGACAGCAAGAGGAAAACGCTGTTGGACATAGAAATCTTGTAGGTTGTGTATGTTAGATGGACATGTAGCTGGAAAAGCTTGGTTTCAGGTTTATGAGGCCTCTCTCAGTATGAAAATAGACGTGGTAGCTGCCAGAACTACAGGAAATTTGAGAACAGTTCTTCACAGTTTAGTTAGATGCATGTCAAATAGACCAGTTTTGCAAGAGAGGACTGAGTATTACCTCTGAATAAAGGCATAGTTAATTCTGTTAAGAGTTTATTTTTGATGAGTGCATTAGCAAGGCAAAGGGAGGAAAGGGAGATGATGAATATTTGCAACTCTGTCTGTGCCACAGGTGATATTTGTGAACCGTTGCATGGAGAGGACATCAGAAAATCTGTGTGGTGATGTTAAAGGTATTCTAAAGTCATAAACACAGCATTCTAACTGATTTATCAATCAGTTAGATTGAGGTCTCCAGTGGTTGCCAATTTTAGTTTCTAGGGTCATGCCTAAAGTATTTGATCCTTAAAGATCATACCATAAGAACAGATGAAATTGAGATGAAATGAGAAATGCTCATACATGTGATGGGTTTTTATCCTTTCTAGCTTTCCTCCTGAGCTCACTCTACAAAGTAACTGTTGCCTTTTTTAATCTGTGTGTTACCAAGATGTCTGGTATGTTGGATGAAATACTGAGGTTCTATAAGTGCAAGTGAGGGATCCAATATTTTTGGTGATTGTGCTGGGGATATTAATTCAGGGGCCAGCCACAAGGTTTGCTTCTGACAGTGATTTACATATTTCATATTACCAAGGTTCAGGACTCTTTCCTTAAAAGCTAGTAATTTTCTTAATATAGAATCTGTAGCTGTTACATAATGGCAGGAATACTATGAGGATATTTAAGGTTTTACTTTGACTGTTTTGCATTTTGACTTTTCATGTAAAGGAAAGAAGCTTCCGATTGTCATCACTTCCAGTGTGAATGCTTTGGAATTCCCAAAGCCCCTGCAGGTGGAAGAGTTCACTACATCATTGAATTGGCAAATACCTGTTTAAATTATTTCAGTGCAGTAGAAGTGTTCTGCATATTTCTCTTTGGAGACCTTTGTCAGTCCTGCTCTGAGCAGAGCACCTGTATTCAAGGCTTCAGGAGAAATGTGTGTATCTTGGCAACCACTTGTTCATTGTCAGGCTTATCATTTCTTTCTCTTCCCAGTGGAATAATTTGTTGTGAATTTTTACTAACTTAATGCTGCTTAATGTAATCCATTTAGCTGGGTTACAGTATAACAAATTTTAAGTGCTATTTTGGAACTCACCAATATGGGTCAACCACACCACCTCAAATAGTTCAAATAACTATTTGTCTTCTCTTGCAGTTCAAGAAATAGAACTCATCCCACACATGTACTATCCTCATCTGTTACATTTCTGTGCTACTGAGGCAGCTCAACTGATCAGTTTCTCAACCTAGAATTTGAAGATCTCCTAACCAGACCCATATTTGCCAAATTACACCGAACCTAAATTTAGATACTTCCCCCCTATTTGTCTTCCTTTATTTCTCAAAAGTTCCCTTTAATGTGATAGAAAGTGAACTGATTATTGCTTAAGTTCATAGGGATTGAATTACTCTGGGAATCTTTGGGATGTGTTGAAGGAACATTTGAATAGTAATGGCATCTGGGGAAGTAGTACTTTTTGGATGGCTTTTGGCTTTGATTTCCTTATTGTAAGCATAAATAAATCTCCAAAATAGTTGCCACAAATCTAGCCAAAATCAATGACTTTTTTAGGATTAGAAATATCTAAGGTAGTTTCCTCTGCCTTTCCTTCTTTCTTCTCACTGAAGGAAAAAAGGGAGTACTTGCAAATGAGTCTTTTTTGAATTTGGGTAAAGAAAGATCATGACAATCATTGAGGCTTTAGTCATGTTGATGACTTTCCTGCATATGGAGATTTTTTTTTGTGGTTGCCACCTTCAGTCGGTTGATGCTGTTTTTCTTTTCTTTTTCTTTTTTTTTTTTTTTTTAAGATAGGAGTGCAGCCTATAGTTCTGAAGTATGCAAATCAGCGAATTTATCGTTTGGGTTTTTTTTTTTTTCTGAAGCATTATTTTCTTTTGCTGGCGTGAGCATCAACTAACAGATAGTCTGGAACTACTTAAGTGTGCTAGTCTGCCAAATACTGTCTGGTATTTAAGTGTGTGAGACAGGTGCTGCAGTCTCTTTTTCCCACCCTTATGCCTTGTCCTTATTGTGGAATTTACTGGAATGGTACCGTAGGAAGGGCCTTCTCACTTAGCTTCTGTTTTAGATGTATACACTCCATATTTCATTTGCAGTCCTGCTTTATGCACGACCTTGTCAGCCCTCTTGGGATAGAGGGTTCAGCTTAGCTTTTTCTGTGTTTAGGTTGCTATCCTTCCTGTAGTGGAGTGTTTTTAGAAAGTTTTTTAAATTTCCTCTAGCATCCCTGGATTTGTTGATCAGACACACAACTGAATTTTGGAGAACTGATGTTCAAGTTGTATGATGAAAAAGTGTTGTTCATAGCTCAGCTTTTCTTTGTTGTTGTCAGATAGGGCTATGGTCATTCTTCTGTTCAGCCTCTCCTGTCTTGATTGCCCTCCATCATATGCACGGGGATTTTCTGATTTGAAGATGAAACTTTTTCACACCTATCAGCATCCTCACATTAGCAGGCACTTTAAGCTCAATACTGTGCCTTTGCTCTGTGGGATCCAGCTTGCTCCTACAAACAGAGGTACTATTCACGTTTTAGATTTTCAACACTGTGTGTAACTGTAAACAAGAAGTCAGGAAACCTGGTTTTGTTTCACAGTGTTGGTTAGGTCTGTTGGTTGACCTTTCTTGCCCTTGGTTTTTCCTGTACCAAGAAAAGGGAAAACTGCCTACTTCAAAAACCTCACGATGCTTAATCTTTTTGCTAGCTTTGAAATACTTTAGCACCCAGGTCTTTCTAAAGCAAGAATTTAAAGTGCCAAGTATTGTCCTTGTAATGCAAATTTTAAAAGTATAATCTGTTGTTCAAAAGAAGCTCGGATTTGAATAGGTTTTTGTAGAGTGCTTTCTTAAGAGAATAGGTCAGTAATCGGTGTAAGTCGTGCCCCAGTCACCTCTATATCTCCATTTAATGTGAAGGGAATTAAAAGAAAAACTTTTTTGTTCAAAAAAAAAAAAAGAAAATAAAATTTAAAAAAATATTGGTGACTGAAATCAAAGGAGAGATCCTCGTAGTGCATTTACTAGGAGAACATCTGAAATGTTAGTTTAACGCTGTTGTAAGAGAAGGGAATTAGTCTTTGAAACATCAGTCTGGGGAAACTGTGGTGGAACCAACCTGGTAAGTCCAAAGTTATGTCTGCAGTTGCATTCACTTAGCTTTACAAGAAAATTTATACTAATCTTTTACCTACTAGAGGCAAAAGCTTTACTAGTTCAAGACTGGACTCTTCTACTGCAGGAGCATTTTGGATCTTGCCAATTTTCCTGTCAAAAGAAAGGCCTACTTTCTTCTTGCTGCTATTTTCTTTAATTTCTGCTTGTGTAGTTTTAGTAAATTAAAAATTCATGCAGCTTCACTAGAGAAAAGAAGGGAAGTGAGTGTATATATATATTATTGGATTAGAGAACAAATCTGTGGCTGATGTTACTCAGCTTTCCTAATGCAAGACAACAACTGCAGCATAGAAATGTGTAGGAAAAATGTATCATAGGACTGCAGTATTGACATGTGACTGATTTTGCATAAGGTATGAAAATGGATTCATTCTTCAAGAGGAATTGCCAACTTTTACACTCAGATTATTTTTCTGACATAACATTCTCTGGTATCCATGTTCTTTGTTTTATGACTGCTTTGGTGAATGCTTGGTTTTGAGAACAGGTCCTGTTCCTTCATTTGGCCTAAGGGTCATCTTCCCATGCCATGTCTGGCTGCATTTGCATCTTCTTTATCTGATTATCTGATGGAACCTGCTCCTTTGTGTTTTGCTGGATTTAGCTGAGCAGTGTTCTCTGTCACAGTCTGTACTCCATCCTACAAGGTGCTATTTCTGAACAGGCTGAATAATGGACTGTGATCAGAGAATTTAGGGATTAGAAAAGGATGGAAATAATCAGATGTTTCAGCTACTTTGCTTGTACTTGCTACTTTGCTTTTGGTCAGTTGCTTTTTACATTGGATTCTCTAATTTCTTTTTTTAATCTGGCTAAATTTTGTTGGCTTGGTTGGGCAGTTTTGTTGTTTGGTTTTTTGGCGTGTTTTTTTTTCCTGAAAAACTAATTGTCTGCCTACTAGATCTGATTTATTACTTACATTACAGTAACACCTACATGATTCAAACAGAGTGAGAATAGGACACTCTTGTGCCTGCTGACTCTAGTGAGGGCAAGCCTAGGGCAGGAGAATGCTTGGGAACAGGTCTGTAATACAACCAAGACAAACCTTGGCTAGAGCTGGAGGAGGATGTGAAGCATTCAGCCAACAGGGTTTTTTTTTTTTTTGCTTGTTGTCATTTGCTACTGTTCAGTCTTTGTAATGGCAGAGGTAAGCCTTAAATTCTGAAAGGATAAAGGTAATGCAGATGAGGGGGAGAGTTTAGTATACTTTATGCCTCTGCTCTTGCCATCATCCTCAAAATGCTGAAATTCTTGAGTTAAAAGGCAGAAGACAGGAAAACATAATGCTTTCTGGAGAACTGCCTGAGATCACTGATGAAGCAACCTTTTCATTCAGTGATTCAGTTAGGTCATAAGGGCCAGACCAGGTGAGCCTTTGCTGTTACATTGTTGGGTTACTCTGGGTACATAAATGGTGATGTTTGATGGTTTTAAGGCTCTAGTTTCTGAAGTCAGTTATCAGATAAGAATCACACTTATTAAAAAAATTAAAATATTACCCTTGAGGTTTGGAGGGAACAGCAAAGCTTCTATTCACCTTAGAGTTTGCTGTGCATGAAGGTTCTTTAATGATGGCGAGATTCCATTTTGTACTAGTTTACATGTTTCTGACTCTCATAGTAAACAGCAAAGAAATGTCATGTTCTTGAACATGCAGAATCTTCACCCTGAATTCTGTACTTTTCTTGTCTTGGTGGATGGAGTTGATTTTAGTTGTACTTTCTTTTTGAAGGAAAGCAAAGAAGTTTAGTTTTGCTAACAGTACGCAGCCTTTATTTTATTTGGTTATTGTTTAATGTCCAAGGAAATACCCCTTACTTCCTGGTGAGGATTCTAGGAGACAGTTCTTGTAAAGGTAGTAAGATAAGCAGAAGTAGTGATGACAGAATCTAGAAAAATCAGCTTGTTTCTGAAAAAATAATAAAATCTTGAGTATGGTTTGTATACCTTCTAACCCTAAGATACTGATGGACTTCTTTCACATTTGTTAACACTTACAATAGTTATAGTGAAACGCCATACACTTTGACACAATTTATCTGCTTTTCAAAGAAACTATCTTGAGATTTCTGAGACTCATTAATCTACTTTAAAACTGTCTGCATGATTATTGATAGTGTGCCGACTTTTCTGTTACTGGTTAATTTGGCTCTAAGTGCTTTAGACTATATATGAATTGTGTCCCTTTAAATGCACAATAATTTTCTTGCAAATAAACCCCCAAACTCTTCTGCAGTTTTCCAGGCCAAAATTCTGTTTGCCAAGTTTCATTCCAGTTCTTTTTTTGCACAGTTAGAAGTTCCTCGGTTTTGTGGTTACAGAATTGCTGACAAACACATTTGCATGCAATGGTGTGTATTAGTTACAAGCATTCAGTTCATTCTTTCCTTTTAAGGTCATTCTTTCATTAACTTAGTCTCACTCACTGCAGTTTATGATACCAACACTTCCTTTGCTTAATTCCTTTCTTTTCCCTCTTAAATGACACGCCTGTCCCAAGGACAGTGTCTGTACTGCAATGCAGTGAAACTGCTTCTTCCCTTACCCCACTAACTGCCGGTAAAACTGATTTATTTACATTAGTGGTGCTACTCGTGGATTCAAAGCCTTCCATTGTTTGGCTGAGCTGGTATTTAGTTAGCCCTTGCCTGCTGCCTGTGTGCAGCGTATCCAGCTACGGAAATGACCATGTTGCATATAATCGTCCATTCTCTCCCTCCTCTGCCTCCCTCCAGCTCCAGCATATGTGTTTGGATTGCAGTGTTCCATCTGTGGCCTAAATATTTCTCTTAATCATACAATATGACTTCTTAAAAAACTTGAAGTGCATGTGTCTCTCTATATTGCTTCCAGAGCTGGTAGTCAACATCAGCATTCCACAGCTGTCTGGGTGAGCCAAATTTGGAAGCAGAGTAAATCCAAGTAGTCTGGCTTTGGATTCATGAAAATAATGCCTCTGGCAGAAAGAGCACTCATCTTGTTCAGAAGTGTCCTTTTAGTATTGCCTTCAGATTTCTCACTAGCTGTCGTTGTCTTTGTCTTCAAGATGGGAGTATTGCTTCTGGCGTGATGAATCAGTAAACTTTTTAGTAAATGCAACAAGGTGTTGCCTCTTAAATTCCTTTGTTGGTGCATGCAGTAAGGGGCAGGCAGAAGTGGCAGTTATAACATGAGCAACATATCCAGACATGTCTACATTGCCCCATATAATCCTGTGTGAAAAAAATCCAAGAGCAGCACTGACTAAAGGTACAGAGCAACACCCTGGTGCAGCTGGGAAAGGGGAGGTAGTCATTTGAACATACTTAAACACAGCACTTCTCTTCTTCTCCCCTCCCCACCCCCCAAAAAGAGAAAGTGCAAAAGCTCTAATTCTCATGAGTTTGAAGATCTTTAGAGCTTCTTGATTCAGACATCCTCTTTAGTACTAGCGAGTATTAGTAGTGGTTTAATACTGTAAAAAATAACTTCTGCTGGCTTCTTTCTTGGAGAGGGCTGTCTGTTTTTTTCCTGCAATCCATCCATGGGGATGGATACTCTAGAAGGCATCTCAAGCAATTATTATTTTTTTCCTAAAACCAGTATGGTTGTTCTAAAATCAACAAAATTTTATGCTGTAAGATACCGAAGTTTTGGGGTTCCTCAGTTCTCAATACTGCTACCATGTGCACTGCCTGCAGTATGAGGCAGAGGAAAAGAGACTTCTCAAATCCTTTATATATCCTCTATTTCTGAACTAGGTGAGCAGCTTTGTCACCAAGATAGAGCCATGAGCTGTACTCCCTCCCTCTTATTTGTGAACATATCTCTCAGATGTTCTGCCCTAGGAGGAGAGGGAGAGAGAGAGCTAATGTTTTTTCTCTGTTTGGGTCAGGAAATGGATGTTTGGCAGGGGCTTGTGGCAGTTTGTTCACTTCATCCCCACCTGACTACCTGCTGCCTCTATTCAGAGTTTCTTAAAGGAAAACACCATGCAGTTAATTTATCAAATCCTTTCAAAGAGGCAGAGAGGAAGCAATCAGGACACAGCAGGGTGGGAAAACCAGAAAACTGATGCTTGTGATTAGTACAGCAAAATGCTGCACTTGGAGCTATAGTGTCGGACTTTTGGGGCCAGAGTTAAGGCAAGTGGGGAAAGTCATTACTCTTAAATTATAAATGAGTGGCAAACAGCTATTTTAGTATTTCTTTCTGTATCAGCCAAACTAGCTCACTGCTTTTTTTGTTAGTGTGGGGGTTTGGTTTTTTTGTGGTTCTTTTTTGTTTTGGTTTGGTTTTTTTTCTTTTGTTTGAGCCAAATGTTAAAAAACCTGCTGCAGTAACAGAACTGTATTTCCATTACATGTGTGGCTGAATTGTGTGGAGTGAGGGTCTGATGCAGACAAAGCTGTGGATCTTTTGAGGAGCATGAACTATGCAGCTCCTTAATTCTAGACTTTTTGTGTGTGTATATGGTCACTTTTTCTGAAGTTCTAGTCTCTCTTGCTTCCTTTAATTTCTGAAGTAAAATATTCTTTTGGAGACTTGCTATGCTGAAGTTGCTGCAACACAATATAGAATTCAATTCCAAGTGTTTGCTTTGGTACTTTTGACTGCTATAGGAGCTTAATGAAACATCTGTAATCAGAACAGAAGCCAGTTTAACATTGCACTCCTATTGCTATAAAATACAATCTCAGATGATTTCAGGCAGGGCATAATAATAGTAACCATGGAAACTTTGCTTGAAGACTTCAAAGGATGGATGGGGCATCTGGTGGGCTCACTCCTTTGTAGGCAGGAGAAAATTCTGGGTTGTGGTTTGGATTAAGGAGGAGAACTGGTAATGAGGAGAGGAGCTTAATCTTGGTGCAGCAGTGGCTGCACCTAAACATTAAGTCTGGTTGGTGCATTTTTCTCATTCATGTTGGACAACTCATAAATTTTTTATTAGAAAATGACTTTTCTTAGCCAAAAAAAAAAAAAAAAATCTGGGATTGTTTCTTCTGCCAGTTTTTTGTGTTGAGGTCTTGGTTGGGTAGGGGTTTTGGGGCATTTATGATGTTTTAGCTGATTTGTGTATCTTTTTTTAAGGAAGAGGAAAATTCCATTAAAAAAAATTGGCTTACTAAGACCTATCAGAAGAGGGGGAGGCAAAAATGTCGTGTGTTTTGGTTATCTTGTTGTGTTTTGATTTTTAATGCTTGACTATTTTGAGCTGTCTGAGTACTTGATTGGCTCAATTAACAGAAACTAGGGCTGATGAGAGGCATCCTAAATCATTGTCTATAAGTTTACAGTTTCTAGTATTAAATTCTCTCACATTTTAGTTAAATATCTTGAACACAATTGAGAATAGCTCAGCAACTTTGGAGGAGAACATGAGACACCGGGGCTGTTCATGCTGATACAAGTGTTCAGAAGTTTTGGTGCCCAGCTTGAAGAACTTGCTAGTTAGCTGGCTTTGAAAATACGGCTTCTGGTGCCTTTGTGGCATCCTGGCTTTGACTGTTCAGTTCAAAAGAGTGTGTGTGAGAGTAGTGTATTTCTAGGGCATTCATTATGTAGAGTCTTGTATTTTGTAGGGGTTTTGTTTAACTCTGGCTTAGGAACGTTTTTTAACTTTATGGTATCTTGGGCAATGATGCGTGCTTCGACCTGCATGGAATGTGGCTTCCCATCCCTGTGGAGTGACTCATTTTTCACAGTTGCTGGGGCAAAGGGCTGTATCAGAAAGTATTATCCATTACAATCTATGAATAAACTTCCGTCTAGCATTTAGAAATTCTGAGCTGGCATGCTTTTTCTGGTCAGGAAGGGGCATGAAAGTCACAGCTGTCAATAAGATTTGATGGTTATTGCTCAAAACAGAGCTGTTAACAAAAGGTTGAGCTCTAGTACTGTTTAGGGAGGTTTCAGTGATCACTGAACAAAAAAAGGGATAAAATGTGTTCCATCTTTGTCTCGCTGTCCATACACAGTCATTTCAAATACATAGATTGAATGAAGTCTTTGAAAAGAACAGAAGATCTATACAAGTTGCATTTCAGGTGTGCTTTGATTAAGTTTATGTTCCTTTATGGAACAAATTCCATTTATGTTACTTTTTTAACGAGAGAGTCTAGAAACTTGTGAACCTTTGGTTTTGTTTGTATATCTCAGTAAGAACAGACACAAATACTCCAGCTCTGAACATACAGCCTTATATGGGGCAAGGAAACCAGCTAATCCTGACACATGAGTTTTAGGTAATAATGTTATGTGATAGCATAATTGTCTTGCCTACTTGGCAGTATTTTTAGATGAAGCTAGTTCGAGATTAGCTAAGTGACTTATTTTAGCATTTGTTGCAATAACATGTTAGTAAGATGTCCTTTTATTTAAGACTTCTGGAACTGATTGTGAGTTTAAACATCCTCTGATGCCCTGTAGAGATATAAATAGAAGCAGAAGAGAGAGAATGGCCAGCCTATCTACATTTGGATAAAATGCCATCTGGTGCCAGAGCAGGGGTAAAAAACTGCCTGAATTCACAACCCAGCTAAGGAAAATGGCTGAGTGCTGGTAGGGTCAGTCTCAAAGGCAGGCATCCCAGAAGTAAAAGGACAACCTTTTTAAGGCTAAGTGCTCTGTCCAACTTTGCTCCTATGCAAGAAATGTATTTGTTATTAACAAAACTATTCACAGTATTTAACTTTTCTCTTCTGAAGACTTAACAATCATAGCATTTTGATAGCTTGTCATTCAGGTTTCATATTAAGATTTTTCAGGAACTGATGCTTTAAAGCAGAAACTAAATAAGATTATAGTTTACTGAAATGCCTCAGTAAGATGAAGGGCAGTTTTGTCTTTTAGTAGATCAGTTCATATGTGCAGCCCATCTCACTTGCTCCCACTTGTCTTTCCCCAGTTCCCTGCTCCGCTATGGTGGGAACCTGTCCCTTCAGAGTGCCATGAGCGTCCGGTTCAACAGCAACGGCACCCAGCTGCTGGCGCTGCGCCGGCGCCTCCCCCCGGTGCTCTACGACATCCACTGCCGGCTGCCTGTCTTCCAGTTTGACAACCAAGGCTACTTCAACTCCTGTACGATGAAGAGCTGCTGTTTTGCTGGCGATCGTGATCAGGTAATAAGCAAGCAATGCTGCCCTGAGTCTCCAGAGTTTCCATGACTGTTTGAGAACACCTCTGTAAGGGTGGCTTTTCTCTGATTCAGGAGTAAAACAGGAAGCAGGGCACATACAGGCTTATTCAGAACTGTTTTGCAATGTGGGCTGTGAAAGAAGGAAAACATAGGCAAAAACACATGATAAGTTTTACCTGTTGTTTGATGTGATCTAATACCTGGAAGATTATATTCAGAAGAAAATATGTGCAGTCTTTTTAGGTCCAATTAATGCAATGTTATCTACTCATCTACATAGGATATGGAAGCATCTTCCTTGCATTTCAGTATTGTTACTGGGTGACATAGAGGCAATCCCAGAAAATGTAAATATTGCATATTTATAGCTATTGATTCTTATTTTAACTTGTAATGTTTCTCTTTTAATACTCTACTATTGGATCAGGTAGGATAGGTCTTTATAGGTCAGTGTTCTGTAAGTGGTGATGGCAGGTGGTTAGGAAGGAATAGTCTGTTACTTCACTGAGGCAGGGCTCTGTCCCTACTACTGATCACCAAGAAAGAGGTCACACATGAAGTGACTAACCGAAGTTCATATGACTCTAGAGCCAGATATTGTCTTTGGACAACTGTATGTAATAACCACTGGCACTGTTTAAGGACAAAAGATGTATTTTCAAGCTATGATAGTATCAAACTATGATCTGAAAATTTCTTAATTGTCATCAGCAAAATTCCTGCAGTCAGAATTTCATCACTAATTCTATTGCTGCTGCTGCAGGAGGCAGAGTTGAGCTTCTTTCAGATTGCAAGTAGGAAATACATTCATGTCACTGAACTCAAGCAGTCTTCCTTAGTTCTGCTTAGGTTTTGACAGGAGTGTGAAGATGTGATAATGAAACTCTTTTAAAACTATTGACTGGCTTACTACAAAGAATGGGAAAACACAGGTATTGGTGAAGAAGAAAACCACTGACAATTTGTAGTCCATTATTTAGTTGGCCTAAAGATAACACTTTTCTCCTCTGGAACTCAGTGTAGAGCTGTGTACACTGACATATAATTCAGCTTCTCATCTGTTATTAAAGAGGTAGAGAAAAGTCTTAGTATATGTTGCTCTGCTTTCTAAGCCATTTTCTTATGGGTATGGTATTACTTCAACAGGAAGAGTTTGTCTGTTCTGTATCATGGTGATGCAATACTTCAGGAGCCTGCATTTTTAAAAACCTTTGTATTTTTGTGGCTTGACAGACTTTCTGTTCTGATAAGTAGCAGCACAAAATACTGCTAATGAGTTGGAAAACAAAGCAAAAGGCAATTATATTCTCACTTAAAGCTATATGAAGCTAATAGGGAAGATGAAGTTTAATATGGAATGTTAGAGAGATGTGGAATTTGACATTTAGACACAAGCTCATACCCATCTTCTAACTGGAAGGAAAAAGGATAATGAATTCAGAAAATGCCAACACATGCTTCAACTCTTATGTCTGAAACTGTCCAGTAATGTTCAAAGTCTGTGACTAAGACTGTCAACACTAGGGATAGCCCTTAGGGTCTGCCTTTTACAGAGAACCCAATTCCAGTTGCAAGTATATCTAGAAAAGCAGGTTAGAGTGTGAATCTACTGTAAGATGGACAAGGTAAATAAAAAAATTACAATGTTTTTTGACTTTTGCTCTTTTATATAACAAGTGTGCTTTTGCATAATGTATACAAGTCTTCACCCCTGCAAACCAGAATTCATCAAAAGAAGGAATAATTCTGTATACAATTTAATCTGCCTCCAGTCCCCTCTCCCTTTTAGTATTGCTGTTCTTAGACTTTATAAAGAATGCCTTTCATTTGAAATCTATGCTAAGTAAGCTTCACAGAATACCTTGGTTGTATTTCCTCATAGGATCAAAATTTTGTGAGCCTTTTGGGCTAAGGCTCATTTAAAGGGACTTGTGGATAAGAATGTTGTTTCAAATTGTGAGTGGCACCTGTGGTAGGAAGGATTCTTCAGCAATTTTTTCACATTGCACCTCGGATTTTCTCAGTCTTCAATTCTTCTTTTCATCTTGATTAAACTGCCAACTTGATCTCTTTTTTTCTCTTTTAAGCTATCTTAGTTAGATTTTACCTTTCTTATAGAGCATAGTAAATTAAAAATGGGAGTCTCCTGTGTTCAAAAATTATGTGTTGTCTGCACAGGTAGTTCATCTCATAAAGTAGCATTTCTATTGTATATTATAACTCTAGTAAGAAAGGATTGTCATCAACTCATCAATGCTTAGAATGCAATCGCATTGGGAAAAAAGTGAACTGCTGAAAGGGGGAGGCCTTTCTTATCCAGCAGAGGTGATGTAAGACCTTTCACTGATACCACTTCTAACTTGGCAGTAGCATTTACTTCTTTTCCTGGGTTAATTACTTGTACTGACACTCAGAGAGCTCTGACAAGCTTTTGGATGTGGTATAGGGATCAGAAGGTGGGTGAGAGATGGAGAGATGGCCTTTCATCTCTGTGAGTCTCATCTCCTCACAGAACTATAGCCTTTGCTAATCTTTCTTTGAAGTTTGTACATAGAAAGTGGCATGCTCAGGAAGTTTTCTGGTAAATTATGACCATCAGGGTTTAAACCCCAATAACTGTTACTTTGGAAGTTTGCCTTATATAAATAGGCAAAATAACTTTGTCTTTGGAAATTTGTTTTAACACAGTGGTGAAAATCTACAGTAAAGGTGAATAACACCCTGTTCCATATGGAACAGTTGGGTTCTGGTATGGCATAAATGAGCAGATTCTGGGCTACAAGCATGCAACTTAAGAGTTCTCTTGGACGTTGCCCTTATATCTTAAGAAGCCAAATGTTTAAGTTCCCAAAATGATCAGAAGTATTGTTCTTACTTTGACAAGGTATGTGTGTTAAACTGATGAAATTTCTTTGCAGAAATAGAACACAGACTACTAGTTGGGGAATAGTTTGATTGGTTTGTCTGCTGATGGGGATTAGACTTTACACTGATATTTCCTCAGTATTGTTTTTTTAGTGCTCACAGATTGTAATAGGTGCCCAAAAGGACTTGGAGCCAGAACTCCTGATATGTCACTCTAGAGGGAAGCCTGCAACCAACAGGTGCACAGTGATCTGTATACTTCTTTCACTGGAGCATTTCTGATACAAGTAGATTGAAACCTCTTAGCAAAGAATGATATATCATTAATGCTTTAATGTACAAAATGCAGAAAGACTCACTTGCAATGAGTTTTTGTTTGGTTTTTTTTTTTTTAAGTTTAAGAACATGTTCTGAAATGTTTATATGGTTTTGAGTTGTTGCAGGTATTGTGGGTTGCAGCACAAGCTAAGTGACAGGATCTTAGAGGATAAACAGCTTTGTTTCTCTTTATGGCCTTGCAAACTATTCCTCCAAACTGTTATTGACCTAGTCCTTGTGAGCCTGATTTCAAAGTCAATGAGCAGTGTATATACATTCATAAGCATTTTTCTAGAAATGCCAGAGTCATGCTTTTCTTGTTTTTTGCAACTACCAAAGCTTGAGAGGCATTGTTTAGCTGATGTTTTATTTGCACCCATTTATAACTACCTTCATTTGCTCCTCTCAGAACTTTTTATTTTGTCCATATCATTGGTGTAATGACCTAATTCACATGACACCAATTTTTCTATTCTTTGAAGAAGAGCTCTGATGTTGGTTGATACACAGGTTCAAAGTTGCATTTGCATTATCCAGGAGCTCACTTGAGTTATACAGCTGTGAAAGAGAGGGAAGGTGAGGTAGGCTGGATGGATCAAGCATGACTCTCAGTTTCCCACTGCCTTTGTTGGCTGTAGAGATTTGTGTGAGAATGTAATTTATCCATACTTCTGGGCATCCAGGTCCAGAATTGTGAAAACAAAACAGTTTATTTATACACCCAGGTCCCACTGACTTCAGTGTGCACAAATGTTTGATTACATACAAATACTAAATGTGTGAGACTCTCTAGTCATGTCACAGTGCTGGGGAAGTTTCTATTCTTCTTGTCAGCATTAGAATTTGGGAAGGGTTGATTATATACTGAGGATTTTTAGTTGCTGTATGGTATAGAAAATATCTTCTTGCATCTGAGGATACAGAAAGTATTGCAGGACTTCAGGTACCCAAATGTATTTTCAAGAGTGGGAGCCTCAGGCGCTATAGTGATGGGCAACAGCATAAAAAAAGGCCAGAAAGAAACCACAAAACACAACCAAACTAAAATAGTCCAAAAGTTTTTCTTGCTCAAGGATTGTTGCCTGCGTCACAATGATGAATGCTATCGGTTCATTCCTGGTGTTTCCCTGTGTAGATAATGTGAGGCTCTGTAACGCTTGCGGTTGTAAAATCAACTGCGTATTGCCTGTTTAAAAAAAGTGGGGGTGGGGAGAAATAGCTTGTACCCTATGAATCAAACAAAAAGTGTCTTGACTCTGGCATGCCCTCAGACATTACATCACCACTCAGCCTTTTCTGTTGACATTACGCTGGTATAGGAGAGTTTCAGGAATGCACTGCTCACGGTACTGCAAGGCTGCTCCAACTCCCTATAAAGTTACAGCCCTCATTATGTTGAAATCTGTGTTCTAAATAACCCTGGTTAGGGACAAGCCAGCTTTTTGCAGGACAGAATTATTACATGAATGTAACTCTTCCAAAAACAAGGTTAGCCATATAGGTGCCAGGGGTCTTGTATGGTTGTATATTGCCTTTGGAAAGAAAGAACTTTTCCTCAGTGGTGTTCTTTGTGTCATCTAATTTGAAGGTCATTTATCAGGGGAAGTAGTGCTTATCAATGTCTAGGTTTGAGATCTAGCAAAAAAAGGGGAATTACTCTTTGAGAGAATGTATTGTAAGTTTCCTGTGCACAGAAGACTTCCTAATGAATAGTAGCTTATTGCAGTCAGCATTTCTTAATAAATGAAAAGCATTCCCTGTGCAAATACTTTGCTATGCTTGGATAAAAAGAAAATCGATGTCTTACTCTGTCTTAAATTTGGTCTCTTCCAAGAATTACTGCTGAGACTGTACTTTGTTTTTTGCTTTATCTAAATAGCAGGTTAAATTCCAGCTATATGCATAATACATACATATAAAGTTCATACATGATACTTAGCTAGCAGTGAAATTATTTATTCATTTTTTTCCTCAT
This sequence comes from Rhipidura dahli, assembly GCA_013399225.1. NCBI lineage: Eukaryota > Metazoa > Chordata > Aves > Passeriformes > Rhipiduridae > Rhipidura > Rhipidura dahli. The sequence goes on along the minus strand of VXAC01002937.1, from coordinate 623,268 downwards.
TGTTTTTGGTAATTGACATTGGGAAGCTCATACTGAAAATGTCTCTTCAGAGTCAAGGTCTTGACAGCAGGAGCTATGAGTTTTCTTTAACCCTTTTGTTCTGATTGCTTCTTCCCCCATTCCTGGTGCATTCTGCCAGCCCCATTTCCTGTCTCCCTTCTCTTCTGCATTCCTATAAGCCTTTGACGGAGGTTTTTAGACATTTGCACAGCAATACATAAGCCCAAAAGGACGCATACCGAAACTAAATTCTGAAGGAGTGAAACTCAGACTCAGGAGACTTTGAATTTTGCAGGCTTTGTGTCCCTCATAATATATCACAGGAGATCTGTAGTTTAGTAGCACCTCTCACATGCCTAGGTAAACTCATTGATTTATTTGTAATGTAACAGAAATATTTTTCCTGCCATAGAAATCATCAATAAGGATTTCTAAGTTGCTTTTGTTCATTAATAAAATTACTGTTACAGCCTTTCTGCATTGCAAAAAGGCAGCTGTAAAAATGTTGATGGATTGTTCCCAATGATGCTTCTGTAAGTATTTGAAATTGCCCCACACAGAGTTGGCTGTTTATAAGATTAGGGATTATGGTAGTGAGAATACAAATTTTTGGCTTTGAAATTTATGTTCTAGAACAATTTGTATTTCTCCAGTCTGCTGTGTCACAGCTTTACTTTTTCCAGTTCATGAGATAGGCATGCTTCTTACTGAGGAACAAAGCTCCTGTTGTTAAAAAGCCTTGCAGATGCACCTGTTTGATTCTCAGGCTGAGGTGGAAAACTTTTAAGCTCTTTTTTGTGCCAGTTTCAGCCTCTTGAAAAGCAGTGTCAAATAGTACAGGTCAGTATGTAAAGAGTACAGACTGTCCTGACTCGTATAAAAAAACATGTCTGTTTTCACAATGTTGTGAGACCTCTTTGATTTTGTTAAATGTTTTTTTTTCAAAACCTCATCATTTGTGCTCCCGAATGTATTATAAAGCAGAAGATAAAAGGTTGTGTAGACATCTTGTAGGCAAATTCTTTTCTTAGCCATAAGTTTTCCAAAACACAGAGAGAGCTTCCTGTGTTTATATCTCCTCTTACTTTAGGTTTTTTCTTTGAAAGACTGGAATAAGAGGTTAGTGGCTTGCACAGGTGACTGCTCATTATTTTGTCCCCTCCTGGTTAACTGCCTTGGAGAGAAGAACTTCTCTGGTTGGTGACAGTGAGAGCTGCTACAAGAAGGCAGCCACCCTGACTGGGGTTGTAGTTCGAGGTACAAACAAGGCAGTATGGCCTCGAGGGGACATCCTGTACTTCCCTTGGGCTGTGCTGGCACCCACCTGGCTCCTACAGAATCTGGCTGAAATACATAAATGGCAATGCCATACTGAATGACTCATGACAATTTGTGTGAGCTTTTACTGCTGTAGCTACCAGACCACTGCTGTTAGGAGTGCCAGTGTTAGCACAAGACGTGGGTGGGAACATACCTGCTGTGGAAGTCAGCTAATGATCATTACAGCAGTCTTTCAAGCTGTACTCAGTGGGAATTCTATGCTAAAAACCCAGATTCATCAACATCTAGATTCATCAACATAAAGGTACCAGCCTGACAGATCAGGAGTTGAAAAGAGATGGAAATAATTGACTAATTCACTGTTACTTATGTCTTAATTGTTTTGTCTTGTTGTTTTCTTGCCTCTTTGTTTCTTGATGCCTTTCGACTAGGAAAAAATCTTTTCCTACTCCATACTTGTGTCCTTACCTAGATTTCCATCTGGTTAGTAGGTACTCTAACAAGAGAAAGATGAATTGCAAGCAAATCCATGGATTTTCTACCTGCGGGAAATGTAGACAACATGAAGTTATGATCAAATTTTAAATTATCATTTTTAAAAATGGGGAAAATAGCAGGGGAAGCTTTTTTTGTAAGGAAGCTATGTAGAGCAGTCTTGGCACCACAGAAGGTCTAGAAGGAGCTATAAAAAAATTTGGTTTTGTTCTGTCAAATACTTTTCATACAAAACATGCAATGTGTAACAAGATCTGTGGTCATGGTTGTGGGTTTTATATACATACATACATATATATACACACATATACACAATCACACACAAATATGCATGTGTGTATGAGGGGAGCTTTTTTACTTTTTGCTTCTTTTTGTTTATAGCTTGTTTATCCACCTTAAAATAGTTCAATGAAAGCAGATTGCCATGATATCATTGGGATTTTGACTTCCCTTTGGGTTTAGTTAGTAGGATGTATCTATGTATCAAAACTGCTTTGTTTTCAGTGGTTACTTACAGGGTATCTCTCTCCCCTCTGTGTGACAGCTGCCCTTTTGTAAAAGAATATTTCTGTACAGTCCATAATTCTGGAATCTTTGAGTTCTCTATCAAATTTGAAATTAGGCTTAGAAGTTCTTTGAGACAGAGAGCTGCCACAAAGAACAAAATGGCATAAACCCTGTTTAATTAAGAAACCTTTCCTCCTTGGATAAATACACAATTTTTCTATTCTGCATGTAAATGGATTCATTTCCACAGCTAATTGCTGTGAATTCCAATCTCTTTTGGACAAACAGTATTTTTCAGACTTCAGGGATGTTTCATGTCACACTGTGGTTTCCTCAATGCCTATCAGTGCATATTCCACCAGAGAAGTGATGGGCAAGTCTCAAGAGGAATCAAGACTTGAGCCTAGCAGACTGCCCCAAACCAGATTCTTTATCTATTGTTGTAGGAAAAGAACCAGAAGTCTACACCCCACTCATGAATTATGCTATGTTACAGGTAAAATAGAGGGCCTCTACATCCTGTCTCTTAAAGGACATGTGCAAAGCACCAGCGTAACTTTCAAATTTGGATGTCTCTCTGCTTCTTTCCCAGCATGTGAGTTTTGCATTACTTGAAGAAGCTAAGAGACAGCTCACTAAAACCCTGACAAAAATTCTGTCTGCTCTGGTCTTTTCTGCCCCTAGTTTCACTGGCCCCTCTGAAGAAAGGGCAGACATGCCTAAGTGAGTGGGAATTGAGATTTAAGAAGTTTAGTCTCTTTCAAAGCTGTAAACAGCAGCATGAAATCAGAGTCTGAGAAGGATTTTCCTGCTCGTAACTTTGCAGTGCTCACTTTTTAATGGTTATCATTTCTGTGCCTTTACCTGTTGCTTGTGCATGCATTTATAATTATACAGTGATGGTGCTTCTCTATTTGTGCATTTAAGACAGTCTCCTGCATTCTCCTTGTTCTCTGCTACATTAGTTGGGCTATTCAAGAGACTTGCTGATACTTTTGGAAACACAATCCATGTCTGCTAGTCCCTTATCTAGGGCCAAAAGCTCAAAAATCTCTCTGATACAGGTCATAAGCAATAGGATATTTAATAGGAGCAGGAAATGGGGATATTGGAAACTAAAATAAGGTGTGATTTAGATAAAATTTTATTGAAATAATCCAAATTCAGCAGCATCCGAGGAACTGCAGCTTGTGGGATTTTGAAAGCTTTAAAACTGGCAGTGCTAAGAACAAATAAATTCCCTAGAGTGGCAGTACTCTGTAAAATGCAATGCTAATGCTACTGTTATGAGAGTATAGCAGCAGATTAGATCTTCATTTATTTATATCAACTGCTGTAATTTCCTTGGGGAGAGAGAAAATGAGAAGAGTTACAGTGGAATGAGGGGGGAGTGCTAGTCCAATGTAATTCTTTCAGATTCCTGATGGTGGTTCATTTTAAGCATTTTATGCCTACTTGAAACTCAGACTGAATGGGTGTTTTCTCTCATGAGCAGACTCTAACCACGCCTGAGAGTTTTCTTCCTTCTAAGGCAAACTTCTGAATCAGCAGCTCACAGTCATCTGGAAGCCTTTTCCTGTCATTTTTGCTACCAGCTAGGCATAGAAGCTGACTCTGCCCTTCTAAAAAAACTCCAGCATTAACAGCAACTGTTTCTTCTGTCTAATTTTGTGTTAATGTGAATATTGTAAATGTTGATTTCTGAAGTCCTGGTCAGATAGAGCAGCAAAAAGGCAGACAGTGAAACAGGTGGGTTTAATATTGGTCTGTTCCCTCCAGACATCTGAGCTTCTCATGCACGGTCTGGTCTGATTCCTAATTCAGTACTGCAGTGGTTCTTGAGGTTATGTTCAGCTTGAGTTTGTCTTTGGGGGAGGGTGGAAGGAGGACAGTGCTTGATGTCTTAGCTATTTAGTTGTCTCTGTGAATGCAAGTTTTTGCCTCCCCTTGGCTTGCCTCTGTGATTTGATTATCTGGACTTTTGTTCTTAAAGTGAGTAAATAGAAGGTACTCTGCTAGGAATTAAATTTCCAGCATCCCCTCAGGACCAATAAATCCTTGTTCACAATTAAAGTGGAGTCTAACCATATGCAGGATGACATTCTTTCATCTACTCTTCCCCAAGCCCTTCTATTTTTTCCCTTTCTGTTCCTTCCTTTTAAAAAGCCTACTCCATTCTCTCAGGATTTGAGCCTCATAAACTAGAGTTTGGTGAACCTAATAGTAATTATTTCCCTCTAGTAGTAGGGACTGACTTTTTCACTTCCTTAATCCTTATTCTCCAACTATGAACTAGTGAGGAGAATATTGGCTTCTTGTTATATTAGTAATGAATACATCAAAGAAAAATTTGCATGTAAATGTCCTAGTAACATCAGTCCATCTGTGCTCTCTAGAGGTCTTAGGTTCTGATTGTCTTGTCCAGAGAGCACTAATTGGAATTGAGGGGGTTTTTTTTCAAATGGGACATCAGGCATGTTTCTGACTTTGGCATCTTGGATGTCCACTCTTGAAGCTTTATGTGGCACACTGTTCTTGCAATGGCTGCAGTCATGAGGTGGTTCTTCTGGCAATCTCTTGGTCTTGGCCAGAAAAGCCACTTTCTACTTGTCAGACCTATGTCACCTAGCCTTACAGAAAAGAACAAAAGGGATGCATTTGGGGATTCAATTCTGTACTGTGAGAACAGCAGGAAAACATGTACCCCAAAGGTATCCTTACTGGGAAAGAGAGTGGAAAACAATGCTGGCTGCTACAGTGGTGGCACTGTAATGGCAGAGATACAAAATACTTGGATATTTTGTGGAATATGATCAATTTCTGGTGATTATTAGCAGACTTAACCATCAAAATAAAATTTAATTCTATATAAAACATTCGCTACTCAGCCCATTGCTTACAACATTGAAGTTGTGTACATGACTTTATCAGTTATTGCTTTTGGCATTTACTAATGGCTGTCTTGTGTCAGGATTAAAGGCATAAGTAGTTTTTCTGCACAGATCCTGAGCTGAGCTTGTTCTGTGACTGGACATAATTGCCTTGCAGATGTTTAATTCATTCCTACTTATTTTCTCCTAATTCACTCCGGAATACTTTAGCCAAGTGTGTTTGATCAGTGCAAATGTCACTAGGCTTGAAAATGATAATGAAGGACTTCACAGTCCTTTTAAGTTGGTAGGATTGGATTGAATCTCTGCCATTGGAGATACTCCAGAGCCATCTGGACATAGTCCTGGAAAGTCAGCTCCTAAGTGGCCCTGCTAGAGTAGGTGGATTGGGCCAGATGGCCTCAGAAGGTCCCTTCCAGTCTCAGCCATTCTATGATTCTGTGAACCATTTTAAGGTACTTTGTCAGTTTCTTCCTTCAAATCCCCCAAATTGTGATCACTTTCATTTATGCAAGTCCATGTGCTGAACTGCAGATCCTGTCTCTGTGGCCTAAGTTTTTCTTCTCATTAGCATTTTCATGAAGCTCTGATGTCTGATGAAGTGTAAAGGTTTCAGGTGGGCATTTTCCTGACACTGTTCACTTCTCCCCTCCTCCTTCCTCTCTACCCTGTAACCCAAAGCCTAATCTCAATCCACCAAGACAATTATTTGCCTTTTTATTTTGGTAATCTTTGAAGAAAATTAGTCAGAAGAGAGCTCTTGAGATCACGTGACTTAAGATGCTTCTCAGAGCAGAGCATCTTCAAAGTCAGATCAGATTACTCAGGGAATTGTTCAGGTAAATTTTGGATTTGTAAGAGTGGAGATTCCACCATCTTTCTGGGGCTGTGTTGCAGTGTTTGTTATGCTCCTGAACACGCTGTTTCTTTGTGCTCAGCTGGAATTTCCCTTGCTGGCACTTGTGACTGTTGCTTCCTGGGTATCCACAGCCTGCCTTTCGGAAGAGTCTGTCCCTGGCTGCTCAGAATTCCTTTGAAGAATGGGAAACTGTTGAGGTCCACTCTGTCCCTTCCCTTTCTCTTCTTCTGGCTAAACAAGACCAGTTCCCTTAGGTTTTCCTTGCAGGTCATGGGCGTTCAGCTGCAGCAGTCCTCTTGTCCTCTCTGTCTGATTTGTTAGTGTCACTCTTGTACTGGGAGACCCAAGCCAGATACAACACCCCAGGTGTGGCTTCAAAAATGCCACATAAGGGAAATAATCACTTGTCTTGACCTCCTGTTTACATTCCTGTCAGTGCATCAAGTTGCTGTTACTACATATCACTGCAAGGGCACTCTAAATTTTGCTATCTCCAAAGCAAGACAGAGTATACTGGGGTCAATGGTCATTGCAGGTAGTGTTTTGCACCATGGGCAGTGATACATGAGATTTCCTGCACAATTGACCATTGAGTCTTAAAAGATGCAAGGAATGTTCCTCTGCAAATAATTTTGGGAGCAGGTTTGAAGAGTCTCACAGACACTCCATTCCTGGCACGTAAATAACATGTTTCTTCTGTCTTGTGTGTCTCATGCAGGATATCTGAAATCTGTCACTTTGGGGCCCTGCCATTGTTGGTTTGTGATATGGGGCGGGGAGGGAGGAGGGGAAGCATGGTCATAAATTCAAGATACTGAGTTTTCTAGGTGTTTGAGTTACAAGTCTGTTTTTAGCCAGGTGTCCTTGGCAAACTAATTGCTGCTTCAATAACACAATTTGGTAATAAATAGTAACAGTTGGCAACATCTCTGTATAAATAAGACTTTTTTTTCCCATGTAGCATTTTTTAAACAAAATATATTAGAGGTGCTTTCTTTCTAATTGCTGGATTGCTGGGATGTTTCCTATATGAGCCCTAATCCGTGGAGTTTTGGCACAGTGGCTCAGCCTGCTGTGGGCTAACATTTATGAGCAGTCAAATGAAAGGGGAAGCACATATTCCTGGCACCATCAGGTCAGTTTGGAAGGTAAATTGCCTAAGTGCTTGAACATGTTGGCTTGTAGAAATAACTTTCTGGCTTGGAAAGTATGGGTTTATGAGTGATGCTGAACTAGTGTGCACAGGCTTTTAAAGGAGCTTTTGTTTGATCAGTGCTTCTTACCTGTCAGAAAATGAGCAGAATTGCATTCATAAGGGCTTACTCACATCCTGCATTCTTAAAAATGAGGGAGAAAAGAATGGTTGGATTATGATAGAAGGAAGCCAGAGAAGGGGTTTTAGTGGATCGTTACTGCATTTTTGTGACAGGAAAGATCCAAACACTGCACTAATGTAATTAGCATTGCAAACAGGATATATGCAAATGTATAGCTTTTTTTTCCTGTGATAGTGTATATTTTTTGTTTATTTGCTTCTCAGTCCCGTGTTATTCCAGAACTTGTCTCCTTGCTGCTTGATGTTACTTTGCCTGATGATTTTATGTATTCCTGGAGAATGAAAGGCAGAAACCAGTTATATTTGAGCCAAGCAAAACAGAATTTGTCTCTCATCAAAGGTTAGAAAAGGGACAAACTGGCTCAATTTCTTTCTTTTCTCCCTTTCCCCTAACCTAACAATAATAATAAAATGAAAAACCCAGCTTCTTTACTGTATCAATTAAACTGCAGCCTAATGTCAGTTGAGGGATAGAGATTTACACTGTCTACACCAGTGTAACTGGAACTAGAATCTGCCATTGGTTCCAGTACGTGTCATTTAATCTCTAATTTGGGAGAGAAATTAACTGCACTCCCTGTCATTTATTGGAGAATAAGTGCTTGGAGGCAAGGCACAGTTTGTGGCCTCTCCGAACTGAGAGGCATAAGCTTTTTGCCACATCAAATGTCACCTCTCATTCCAGTGCCTGCTTGTAGTCTATTAAGCTACTTTAAATTGCATATTGACTGAAGTTCTGCACAATAAAGAGATTGTTTATCATTTGTGCACTGTTGAAAAAGGGCAGCCTTCCATCTCTTCAGAGTAACTATGAGCAGGAAAAAAATGAAAAGTGTGATAAATGTTTGGAGGGGGGCAGTATAAACCACTTTAGACTTGCTGACAGTGAGTGTTTGGCCTTGGTTTTTGTTTGGTGTTCAAGATTATTCTCAGTGACTGACTTTTGATGGTTTTGGTAGCCATGTCTGGCTTGATGAGTAATGGACGTGCTTGTGTGTAAGGGACATGGCAGCTCTTTTCTTAGGTAGGTGTTTGATGGAGTTTTCCTTGGTAGTTCAGGAGATGAGACAAAACGATTAAAGGCTTCAACATCAAAAAAGACCAGAGTTGCAGGCTGCAAAATAGAGTGTGTGATGTAGATCTAGACATGCTTATATTAAAGCAAATCAAAATTCATAGCCTTATTAAGCAAAGCAAACATGCACTTTGGGCAGTAGGCATTAAGCCTAAAGCATGAAGTATGCTTTTCAATTTTGGTCCATTTAGGTAAGCAACATTTTCATGCTGGTACTTAATCCCCATTTAAATGTAAATTAATCAGTGGGGTGCAAAGAATGATGCAAATTATCCTTTTTTTCCTAATTTTTGGTGTGGAGGAACTAGATCAATAGTAAAATAGTATTATTCAGGTGATACTTTGTGGTAAATGGCTTTTATTTTTATTCTTAACAGTACATCCTTTCGGGCTCTGATGACTTCAATTTGTATATGTGGAGGATTCCTCCAGATCCAGAAGCAGGTAAGTGTTGTTGTTGTTTTAGGTGGGGAAGGAAGAGTGGGGGGCAGGTGTCTGACAAATACTACACTGGTATTTCAAACAAATTGCTGTTCTCACTCACTGTCACTCTAGAGCAACTATGGGAAAAACTGGATAGGGAGAGTTTACAAATGCCTAACCCAGGGTCTGGATAACAGTGGTCAATGCCATTTTAATGTTTTATCATAATGATTTTCTATTTTTTTCCCTTCTCATGTAATGATCATTCCTTCCATAACAAAGGTTGCTGCAGAAAATGGTGCTGGGTTCACAGGGTGCTCCTTACAGCTCCAGCGCATTTGCCTCTTTTCTCCTCTCATTCCTCTTACACCAGAATCCTCCCACTGATTTCCAGTGCAGAGGAGTTCTGCTTTTTTACTTTCTGGGTGGAGGAGCACTATCAGCTGGTAGAAATGGCCACTTTTGACTCATTTCTGAGCCATTCCCATGCTGGGGCAGACATGGCAAGCAAATAGCAGTAGCACAGCTCTGTATGAAGGTACAGGAGAGGGATGGGAAAAAAAAGCAGCAGTGTGGGGGCAGTGTAACAGCAGTATTGGGAATGCCACTGCTGGTCAGTGTCTAATTTGATGTAGTTTAGTAGGGTACAGGGTTTGGCACTATGACACTCTAAGCCATTCAACGTCAGCATCTCTGTTCTGTGGAAAGAAATCACTGCACTTCTAGAAGGGTGTTAAATTTGAATTGACAGAGTTGAGACTTTCAAACCTGTACTGGTGTTTTCATTTTCAGTGGCTCTGGCTCTTTAAACTGTACATTTCAGTGATATTAAGTACAACTGAGGGCTGTCCTGTGGTCTCAGATGCTTTAGCAATAGTGAGAGAAAATTACAAGCTCTGTCAGAGGTAAAATGAAAATATTTTGTTTCATTTTCAAAGATTGTTAATAACAGCTATATAATTCACAGCTGAGAGGATGAATAGCCTTTGGTTAATGGCAGGGTTTTGAAAATTACATTCTAATGTTGGGGGTTTTGCTTAGTTAACCAGCATTTCATGTTGCAGTCCACAAGTCCTGAAGATGGTTCTGCTAAATACCATTAACTTGGCCTTCTGTCCTTGCATAGAATTTATAGAAATATCTCCCTGCTTTTCTTTTCATTTGTGTGATTTTCTGTTACATTTGACACTGGTTTACTACTACTTACAGATTTTTCCTCTTAGTTAAAACAAAGATTACACATATTAAAATTATTTATTTTTATGTTTTACTGTGTGGACTGTAGAATTATATTTTCTGCATGTATCACTATACTATCCTGACTTCCTTTGTAAATTCTGGATTTCAGATGTTATGTTTATATGGCTGTAATGCTCTTGAAAGCTTTTTTCCCAGACAGCTGCATGCGATAAACTTTTTATCTAGGACTTTTATACAAGGAGTGATAGCTAGTACTTGTTGCACCTGTAAGCAGAATAATTATTAAGCAAATAATCTACTTCAGAGTAGTTGTTAGGGATGCCCCTCTGTAAAAGATACATGCTTGCAAAAAGGTTGCTATTTACAACTATGTGATGCAATTTAATCAAACAAATTTACAATTTAATATGTGATTTACCACAAAACAATGTCATATCTGTTTTGGTCAGGTTTCTTGTCTCTGATTCTTGTAACTTCAGGAAGGGTGTCACTACACTTGCAACATTTCAGTTACAAAATTAATTACTTAATATCAATTGCCTTCAGTGGTTGCTTAACGAATCAGAAGATCCAGGAGTAGGAAAGTGTATTTCTTCATGTCTTGTAACTTGAGGAGTTCTCTTTTTGAAATATTTTACCAAAACTCATAAGCTTTGTTTTGTTAGATGTAAATGTCCACTTCTGTGGGAAATAACTAATTGGGCATCCAGGTCACCTGTGATAGGCTTATTGAAGCTTTGCTTTTCTTTATTCACCTCTTCTTGAAGGGTTGTGCCTGTTTTGAATGTGATGAAATGTTCTTTCTTGAATCTCATCCTGCTGCTCAGAATAATTGTCAAGGAGAGATGTTGCTGTGCTTCCTTCTTGCCATAGGGATGTAGAGACTTTGGAAAACATTTTCTTCAGTGGAAAACTCCTCGTTCTTATGTTCTAGCTAAAATAGGAGTGCCTTTGCATTTGTGATCTGAGAGAGTGGAATGTGGTCTTTTACTTAAAATAGTGTACAAACTAGACAGGATGATGTAATGTCCTGTGCCTTTGGTTGGTATTTTAAATAAAAATATCTCTCTGATTTCTGCCTTCCGGTTGAACTCAGACATTGTGTTGCTATAAATATTTATGATACAACTCCCTTAAATTGTATCAGTTATTTGAAAATAGGGGAATTATTTGCAAGCTTATATCTTTTTAAACAGCTTCATCCTTAACAACAGTTCTGAAATTATTTTGTTTTAAGTATAGGTGTTCCCACTACTGGTTATCCAATGGTTAACAACATTAGTGAGCAAAAGATGAAGAAGAGTGTGAAGGAACACACCAGTCAGACAATTGCAAACATATTTCAAGTTGGAGAAATGTAGTTGCCTGTATTGGTATTTTGCCAGGAGAGTAAAACAAATTCTGCTGGGTTTTTTTTCAAACAGTCATAGTTTAGAAGTGTCCTTCCAGTACGCTGCATTAAATCATTCCCATAATCATCTGGAAACTGCAAGCAGTTTTGTTTGGTCAAATAATTAGGCAGGATTTTTATTCCTGTTGGGGCAGGGAGGTGTGTGAAAAAAGGTATTTCCTAAATTGGTTAGGAAGCTGTCCTGTTTAAGAGTTTTACTGACTGTCTCCCTCTGTAGTCTTAGATTATTCTGAATGGGCTGGGATTTCCCATGCCAGAAGGTTGATTGCTTTTTTACCACCTTTTATGGTTTCTTAAAGATGGAATAGTTTGCTCATTTTTCCACTTTCTTCTCCATCCAAGTATTAACCAGCTTTCCGCTGAGCTTTAGAAGTTATTGCCAAGTGTTTCATGAATTTGTTGGCCAGTTTCTTTTTTGAAGTAACCCATGAAAGTATCACAGTGTTCTTCAGAGGCAGCTTCTAGCAAAGTAAATACCTAAGTCTGGCAGAAGAAAAGCAGTCCTGAGTTTCCACAGCTTTTACTTGACTCCAAGGCAAGCTGGAAGTGAGAAGAGACATCAGACTGATGTCCTACGTGACTTGCCCAGCAAGCCTGTTAACATATGAGCACTTTAGACACTAAACATGGTCTATTAGCTGCTGAAGAACCCCTGTTCAAGACAGAACCTGACATGTCTTGTGGAGCAATAGAGGGTTTAGTAGAACAAAAGTTTTTAAAATGGAATTTACATTCCTTGCTCACTACTCTGAATCATCTATGCAACTCTTGCTTTTGAAATATTGCTCAAAGCTGCTGTATGAGCGATATGGTATTTGTCTGTGATTGAGAAGACAGTTGGGGATCCTTCAGTTCATGTGAGCAGGTTGTCACCAAGTTCTGGAAAACTTTACTAAATCAGAACAGCAAACTGCATTTCAAAACCTCTTTTTAATTCTGTCTTTGACTGTAAGTGGAAGCAAGAAAGGGCCTGTCATTGCGGTCCAGTTACTAAACTAATTGCACAAATTTTCAGCAGAATTGATGCAATTTATCTTCCTTTTTTTCCTCCTCCTTGGTCTTTGTAAATACCAACACTTCTTCAGACTTGAAGAATTCAGCAACAGATCTTTTCACAATACTTGAACAGGGCTATTTTGTTGGAGAGAGCTTGTAGTTTAAGTTCTCAAAGTTCTAGGCTGATAAATGAAGATGAATAAAAAACTATTAAATGTTTCTTAATGTCTTTAGCTATTTTTGAGGTATTTTATATATGGGTTCATATGCATATATGCATACCATTTGGGTTGGGGCAGGGGAAAGCCATCTGACCCAATGGGAAGCATGCTTTGGAAGGTTTGTATTTTTCTTAAAAATTTATTTTTCTGAGGTGTGGTCTTGGGATCTAAACTGTTTTACTTTTAGAACTGTAGTTTGTCTCTTTCTTCAGGTCAGGCAGTGTTGACCATAGTGTGCTATGGAACAGTTGCTTGATTAACACAGCAAATACAGTCTGGAGCATGGCAGAAAATGTTCTTGTGTTGGGTGGAACTGGGGCTGGTTTCCATGTCACATGGATTGTAACGATACCATGGACCTGTGGAACATACTGGCCAAATGGCATCTGTCAGAAAACAAGGCAGTGTTTGGTGCTTTGCAGTGCTGTAGACAAGTGAAAAAACATTCAGCATCAATGAGTGTTTTCCTCACCAGCCTTAGTATGTTTAATATCTAATTCAGGAACAGAGAGCTGAAGATAACACTGAGCTCTGGGACAGGCTGGAGAAGCTTTAGTCCCTAGCAACTGGCCATCTGATTGTACCAAAGCTCCTTTCTCTTTGTTGTATTGAAAATGTTTGCAGCCACCAGTGCAAAAGAAATGCACAGCCAAACAGTTTTCACACTTCCATCAAAAAACCCAAAACCAACTACAAAAAAGCAAACAAAAATACCCAAGCAAACAGCTATTGGTTGTGAGATAATTTCACTTGCTTTATATCTGCTATGTTCCAAAAGCACAGTTGTTGGTGGTAATTTGCACAGTTCCAATAACTCTGTGAAACCCATTGCAACGTATGCAATTAAGCACACCAGAAAAGCAGTGTCTCTCAGACCAGGAGGGGGAACAGAGTGGAAAGGGTGTGCCAAAGTTTATTTCTATAGTAATTTTGTCTTCACTGTCATATTGTTGCTCAGCTATACTGATGTTAACAGCAGTGGTAAGGTTGGTATAGATAAGGTGCATAGCAGATACTTAGAAGCAACAAAAGAAGGGAGAAAATACACATCCAAAACCAGCCCCTACCACTACAGCTTTCTGCATAATCTTTAAATGTTTAAATATTGCTTTTCTCTGTGGCTTTTGGAACCCTTGCAGAGGTACAAGACCACTATGGGGCTGGTTCTAGGCATAGGCCAGGCAAGGAGTTGATTGCATGGAAGAGCTGTTGTCTGAGGCAGAGGCTGCTACCAGCTGACTGCTCCCTGCGCTTTCACTCAAGCTCTGCAAGGCTGTGATGATCCTTTCACCTTGTCTGGAAGCTGGAGGGGGTATTCAAAGGTGTCAAAGGAAGTGGTCTGCAAATGGAGTTGGAGCTGCTTTCTTTTGAGGAAACACTCGGTGCTTCTGATGTCTCCTTTTACCATGCTAGGAGGAAAAGGGATCTTGGCCACCCCTTCCTGTTCTCACCCTATATTTGATGTGATCTAAGTCAGTTTTGCTTGTGCTGCTGAGAAACCTTTAGTAAATCTGGCTGCTGCCTGAGTTGGAGTCAGATTCCTGATACCAGAAGAAGGAATTCTGCAGGGCCCTGTGCTCTCAGGGCAAAAGTACTTGTGTTTAAGCCTAGTTTCTCTGCAGGTGGGTCTGAGTAGCAAAGCCATCTACTGGCATCCATTGTACGAAACAAATACAGGTGTGTGAGTGACAAAGAGAGACTTTTAAGGTGTTCAAACATATTCTGCTGCATTGAAGGCAGAGTCCCTATATGCTATGCTATGCATATTTGCTTGTATTGTGCTGTGCATTTGCTTTCCAAACTATGCTATCTCTCTTTGTTAGCACATCATGATTTCATAGGATTCAAATGCAAAGTATGGTCTAAATGGCCTGGTCTAAATGTGCCCTGGATTATTATTAATGAAAACTAAATTAATTTTAAATGAGCTACTACTGTAGTGCCAAATACTGCAGTGGAATGGTATGCTATGGCACACTAGCAGCAGCTGCAAATATCTGGTTCTTCTCAGGAGTTTGCAGCACTTTGAGTAATTCACAAGGCTTGTATGAAGTTATGCTTTAGTCTGTGGAATGTCTTTCTACCTTATATGAACAAACAGTGGGATCTCTTCCCCAGTGTCCTAGATAGAAAAGACTTCTTAATGAGGTCATTTAATTCCTCTGTTACAGAGCCAGTGGAGGATAGTTCCTTATCCCAACAAGTTCTCTGGCATTTTGATAGATTTTTTAATGTTTGGAACAATGCAGCTTCCATTAGTTTGGAGACCATTATACATTCTTACAGGATTTCTGCACTACAGCACTTTTCCTAGTAATCTGTCACTTTCACTTTTTCTTTATCCTTCAAATAATTCATTCTGGGTTTGTCTAAACATTGCTTCTTGTTGTAGAACTCATGCAGGGGAAGTCAGATTGATGTCTAAATCACTCTCCTTTGTTACAATTTACTAGGGTTTTTAAAATGTATTGGGATGTGCCATTCAGCATGTTTGCAATATGCCAAATCATACACATAAGTATTTACAAAACCACATAATTAAGAAGTAGTTCACTAACCTAACATTTAGAACATAAATTAATAAAGCAAACCAAGAAGAAAGCACTTTGGCAACTTAGTAGACATCACTACTTCAAAACATTGTATTATTCCTTCCTCTGTACAGGAGCCTGTAGAGAGGCCTTGTGTTGCCAAGGTATTCTTGTGAAACGTGTACGGGAAATCTGTTCTAAAATGTGCACATTGGATTTAACCTTTTATAAGTTACTGCTTTCAGATGGTCAGATATCATAGTAGGGTATTACTTAGAGGATTTTTTGAGATTTTGTATTGCTCTTCTTTGGAACAGTTACTTGGACGGTATAAATTAAGAGTCATTTTCTTGACATTTCACTTTGAGTATCAAATAAAAGCAGACCCAAAAACCCCATTGACCAGCACAGCTAGAACACTAAACCACTACTCCGGACTGTCTTTAAGCATGGCAATTTTTGGGTAGTATTGCAAAACCAGCTAGATATCCATCTCTTCCCTCCAGTGCTTAGAGGTTATAAAATTATAAACCTTCTAAAATCAGCATAGTCAGCCTCTGAAGACTTTAAGATTTATTTTTTATATATTATTAATAACAGATATGTAAATGAATGGTTTCTGCATGAACACTGCTTACACATGTGGGAGCTAGCTAAGAATATAAAAGCTGCTGTGCTAAAAGAGTTGCAGGACCCATGCATGCCACTAAATTTAAAAGCAAAGAAGTAACACCCCCTTCCCCTAAAAAACCCCAAACCACAAAAGCAAAATTTGAGTGGTTTTAGGATAGCAGAAGTCAATTCTGCTGAAACAATACAAATAAAAATACCATTTCAAGGAAAGACAGCAAAAAGAAATGGAATTTATTACATGGGAAAAAAAGGAAGATAGCATCAGGAATTTGAGCAGTTTATGGCTAGTCTCCACTTAATGTACAGATGCACCTTTTTTTTGCCAGCAGACATAAGCAAACTTAACTCACACTCTGAGATGGCTAAAGGCTGTATGGCTGCAGCTAAGCCTCTGCTGAGAGACCAGGAGGATTCCAGACAAGTCTGTTCACAGGCAGATTTCTGCCATGCAGATACTAATGTAATATGATGACAGCTGTGGTGGGCTACCATAGATGGACTGCTTTCAAAATAAGGATATAGAAGGGTTTTCATTAAGAGCTTACATAGAGGTGTTGCTTAAACACGTAGGAGTTGGTAGACTAAAATTGCATCTAGCAGGGAGTTGTCCAAAAATGAGGTTCTGGGACAGTCTATTATATTTGACACAAAGATTATCAGAGTATTGCTGGAGTCAGTACTTTTTGGTTTAAATTATTAAAATCTCCCATACTATTGGTAAAATCTGACTGCTAACATTTGTACTTCTCCTGTGGCAATTTCATGTAATTGGGCAGTTCTTTCAAGGAGCCTTGTAGGGAAGTTCACCTTCCTTTTAAGAGAAGCAAAGTATGTTCTGTTGTTATGCTTCCTCTGAATTTACTGTTAGCTGCTTAAAAGGAGCTCAGGGAACTTCAATATTTAATCAGAAACTTTTGGAGTTCCTTCACAGAATTATAAAGTCATAGAATCATAGAATGGGCTGGGTTGGAAGGGACCTTTTAATATAGTTCCAACCCCTCTGCCAAAGGCAGGGACACCTTGCATGAGACCAGCTTGCTGAAAGCCCCTTCCACCGTGGCCTTGAACACTTCCAGGGATGGGGCAACCACAACTTCTCTCAGCAACCTGTTCCAGTGCCTCATCACTCTCATTTGAAAAAATGCCTTCCTTGTATCCAATATAACCCTACACTCTTTCAGCTTAAAACTGTTGCCCCTTCTTCTGTCACTGCAGGCCTTGGTAAAAATTGTCTGTCTTTCTTACAAGGCCCCTTTATTGAAAGGCTGCAGTAAGTTCTCCCTGGAGCTTTCTTTTGTCTCGGCTGAACAGCCCCAACTCTCTCAGCTCTCCTTGTAGGAGAGGTGTTCCTTCCCTCTGATCATTTTTGTGGCCCACCTCTGGACCCACTTCGACACCTCCAGGTATTTCTTGTACAGGAGGCCCTAGAAGTGGATGCAGTATTCCAGGCAGAGTCTCACAAGGGCAGAGGTGAATTGCCTCCCTTGACTCGCTGGTCACACTGCTTTTGTTGCAGCTCAGGATATGGTTGGCTTTTCTGGGCCTCAGACGCTGGATGAATCTGACTACAGCCTGTGTTCTAGACATGGCATGCTGAGCACTTTCCATCCACTGCTCTTAGTGTATTGATAAACATTCAGAAGTTTAATGCCAGAAGATACTTCTGAAGTTAAATTACTCTTCTCACTGTTCTACTAGGAAAATAACCATGGGTTAATTCACACTGCTGATAGCACCACAAAAGGCCAATGACTGACTTAGAAATGCAGTCCAAGATATGGCATTTGTATTTCATCTCCATTATAGTTCTTTCTTTGCTTATTGTCCCTCTAACTTCTGAGTCTTTTGTTAGTGACTTATAGGGCAGATTTCTGGTTTTGTACAGAATTCAGGTAGCTACAGTCTATGGGTAGTTAAAACCTGTTTTAGACATCACTTACAGGCTTTGAAACAATTCCTAAGTGAACTGTCCTGTCATTCCCGAGGCCCTCTTTCTTGGAATATTTGTCTGCTAGGTCAAGATGTGTCTTGATGTAACCATCTACTTTTGGCTTGATAGATACCATTGGACTGACAGCTCTGATTTGGGTGGAAGGAATGCTGTGGGAGTAGGGCAACTTGCCATCAGCCTTAATTGTCTAGCAGGATGAGCAGAATAAAAGGACAGGAGGAATTTCATAAAATGGAAAAGAAAATCAAAAGAGTTTAATTTGGCATTTAATGAACTTGCTCTCCAATCAGTTACTTCCTGGTCAAATTTGCTGACAGTGGTGAAACCTTGCTCCAGTGACTGAGGGCAGAATGTATCCCTGGATCTTTGCAGAAAATACAAATGTACCCAAAAAAGAGAACTGCTCCAGGTAACTCAGTCTCAGTGCAGTTTCAGTGCAGTGAACACATGTAGAAGTTAACCAGTTAGTGATAGTCTCCCTGTCAAGTTTTCTTAGTTTTAAATGAGATTTCATTCTATAAACAGTCTTTAAAAGGGCCATGCATTTTGGTCCCTGGAGTTATTTGCCATCACTTTTCCCTTTTCCAGGAACTTTATTTTTCTACCCCAAAGAGCCATGAGACAGCAGTTTGGTGTGCAAAAATTGTTCAAAGCAGAACACTTTCCAGGAGCAGTAAGAGATCTGTCTCTGGATTTTTAGGACTTGGATGACACCTAATTTCTAAATCCTCATCATTGTTTGTACTCCATGTTAAACATCAGTCAGGTCTTCAGAGTGCAGTTATAATGAGTGAAAGGGATAGCACACTGTCTGAGAGGAGAGGGGCTGTACACAAGGTCAGTAGCTGCAGTTGTTTTCATCATTTATGTAACCTAACAAATGGAAGATGAAATAAGAATGGTTTTTTTCTTTTTCATTTCTTTTCCTTGACCCTTCTATCTTGCTACTCTTCAGTGGTAATGCAAGTTTTTCTTTAGGAAATGTGCATTACAGGAGAACTCTGACTGTTTTAGAAAACAAGTTGTTCAACATAGGGCTTTAACCAGCAACTGTTTCAGCTGAAATAGCTCCTATTGGGGTCAAAGGAAGATAGCAAACATTTCCAACAAGAGGAACATGAAGTTTGTTTAGTGTAGAGATGACTATAAGTAGCACAGAAGCTAATGAAACTATTTTAACTTTCTGTAAGGTGTACTTATAACCTGTGAAGTTTTAAATAGCAAGTTGATTTTAATCTGAAGTGATTGTCAGTTTTTACTTCCCATCTTTTAAGTTTTGTTTTCTTTCACTGAAAATGTTTAGTCATAGCATGTTGACGGACACTTATTTATTCAGGTACAAGGTGTGCTTTCTAAAAAATTTGTACTTTTAATTGTGTGAGTCTATGAATATAAAAAAACTACTGTGTGACAGGTTCTTGCTTTGGACTATAGACCTAGTAAGAGTCAGTGACGAAGCAGAAAAGTTAATTGGCTTCTGTTTTGGGTTTTGCCACTAGCACAAAAGCATTCCACTTTGGCTAATTCACTGCCTTGTGACAACGAATGATATAACCCACTGTTCAGATGTGTTATTTTGGGTCCTTTCTATTCATCTGACTAGAGTCAACTGTGAGAGTAAAAAACTGCTGATTTAAAAAATAAATTTGAAAAATAGTACAGCTTTTAAAAGTCAACCTCTTTATTTGTCTCTGCTTCAGATTTACAAACTGTCTGTGTCATGCCTTAGGTACTGTGGTTTCACTGGTGATTTCATTACGTATGTTGTTCTCATTCACATATTTGTCATATTAGGTCAAAAACCTTCATTGTTTGTTTAGATGAATCAAAGCAAGCCTCTAAATCCTAATATGCAGGAAGGATGCTTTTCATCAAACTTGCAGCTTCTCATAGAAGCATTGCTCATAAAATAGGAATTCTGCAGCCAACACAGGCCTTAAAATATTGCAAAATAAAGCTGAAGTGCATTGTCAAATATAATAGGACTATAAATGACTGTGACCGAAAGTAATGTGAAGATTTAATTATTCATGTCCATGTGTGCTTGTTTTCCCCTAGGTGGCATTGGCAGGGTCGTCAATGGTGCTTTTATGGTACTGAAAGGTCATCGGTCAATTGTAAACCAAGTGCGGTTTAATCCTCACACTTACATGATCTGTTCTTCTGGCGTTGAAAAGATAATAAAGGTAAGATTAGTTATCAGAAAATGGGTTCTTTCAATGTTTCAGGAAGAAATGCTTTGTTTTGCTCAGTACCACTCTATTCCACACCCATCCTGTCTTCTCCTCTTATTGTTTTATAAAATGTTATGTCTTGTTTGCTGGCTAAACGGATCCAGATTTTTAATTGGACATTTCAACTTTAAACTTCATTTCAGTTTCAAAGGTTTCAGAGATAAGGGATAAGATTACAATTTTCTAGATTTGTAGAAGGAAAAGGAATTTTTCTCCGGTTTAATTCCATGCACAACTGAAGTATCACGCGGTCTGTCTCGGGTGAGTTTGGTCACAGATGTAATGTGGTCTCCTACAACTTCTGATACTCTGGTCTAAAATTTAATAAAAATATCTCAAAAGAGTATTGTTGAACCTTAGCGTAGACTGACCTGGCTGAATTTGGTCCAAACAACACCTCAGAAGCCCTTCTATAATTTTTGTACATATTTGTGCATTGACCCAATTCAATATCGAATTGACCAATACCTTTTCTGTGGCTTCCAGAGGAAAGACTCTTAATACCTTGCACAGTATGTCTTTTCTGAATCCTTTAACAGTGTTCAGTATTTTTAGAAAGTTTTTTACCTTTTTCTGTGGAACTGAAAGAGGTAAGAAACTTTGTTAGGTTCTAAAATTATCTTTCCTTAAGGAAAGACAGTGAATATTGTGGGAGCAAGGCAAAACCAGTTTTGTTATATTAGGGTTGGGAAGGCAAAGGAGTATGCTACGCTAATGTGATTTGTATTCTGCTGCCATAGATATTTTGCTATAATTTAAGTCTACCAACAGGATGAAAAAAGCCATGACCACTTAATTTTGAAATAGGATGAGAACTGCTGCTGATCCTAACTATTTGTTGAATAACTTCATGAAAGTCTTACCTGTATGTAGCTATAAATAATGTTATTAGAATATTAGTAAATGCTTTTGTCAGTTGCAAGCTGACAGCATGAACTTGTCCTGCAAAGGAGTGTTTTAGTGATGTGCAACTTATGGACCAGAACTGCCCCAAAATCCTGGGACCATGGTTCAATGTCCCACTGCATTGCTTGCATTACAGCTACTGTCATTAACTGGGTTCTGACTGTAGTTCAGCTTTCCTTCTCTTCTGTCTTGTAGTTTAGTTCTTTTTTCTTCATCTCTGCCTGCTTGACAGGTTTGATCACAAATATATTAAATACAGGCTTTGAACAAAAGTGCATTGAACAGACTTAGCAGCTCACTGATTTTTCAATTTCCAAGCAGTCAAACTGCCACTGTTCAACAACAGTTTTGCCAGAGGCTTTTTTTTTTTTTTTTCTTTGGGAACTTGATTCATGCAGCCTGAATTTTCCCTTTTGGATTCTAGATCTGCTGACCCTTCACCCTAGGAATCCTTCCTGCATGAGTGTGCTTAGACTGTTGGATTAGCATTGGTATAAACATCCCCTGTGTTGCTTTTGTGTACTTCTGCTAGGGTTTTGGTAGGGCATTTTTTTTGCCTGGTGATTAAAAGGTTAGTTTGATTAAGAGTTACACAGGTTGTGTAACTCTGATTTCAAAGACACCTCTGCTTGAGCGCTTCCTTAGAAGAGAACGCCTGTTGTGTCACAGTGTGTGCAGTGGAACTTGTGCAGCTGCTTTGAAGGAACTGAATTCCCCAAACATTGCAAGCTAGAAACAAATTAAGGGAAAGGTGTTTAAGTTTATTAGTGAGCCAGAACTTCTCACCCTCTTGTTCTATGTCCTTTTGTCTCAGCTTGCAATGTGCCTTGTTTGGGGATCGGGTTGTTCCAATGCTTGTGTCTTGTCCAAGCTGCCTGACTTCACTTTCTAAAGGAACTCCTTTAGTGCACAGTGGTTTGTGGGTGACTGCACAAAAGTGGTTTCTTCTTCATTCCATCTAGTTCTGTGGATAGGCTGGAGACTAGCAACTGCCCCTAGCAGAAGGGCAAAAAAGGAAAAACAGCACCAGCAGTTCTGAGGGGCCATTTACTGCATTAAAACCAGCTGGGAACACAAGTCTTTTCTTTGCATGGCTGTCTTTCTTTCCCCTATATAAACGCTTGATGTGCTTGCTCAAAGAAACTGAAATGACCAGAGAAGGAACCATAAATAAAAAGTTGTAGTTAAGTTTTTTATGTTTTCTTATTTTGTTCCTTTTTGTTTATTTGCTTTATTCACTTTCTTTAAAAGTGTCCTTGTTTTTAATTATCTTTCAAGTATCTTCTAAAACCCTTCTGGAATTAAATTACAGAAGAACTTCACTGTGGTTGGTTGCAATTGTAGAAACAATTGTAGAGACTTTGTGATGAATTAAAAACATGGATGCAAGTAGTTGTTTGTCTGAGCTCTTAATTTTTAGACTAGCTGGCCTAAATTTAGTACTTCAAGAAGGGAGGAACTGATAGCACCAGCATCAAGCCATAATACAGACAAGCCATTCAATAATTCCATGAGTTTCTGCCAACACATTTGCTATTTTAATGCTGATTGTAAATGAGATACAGATTCGTCTCAGGCCTAGCCCCACAGAAAAGATTAGTATTCACTAGAATGGTTTTGATGTTTCTGGTTATGTTTTGGTTTATTTTGTTGTGAAGCACCCACAAGAATAGAGTTCAGTAATTCATTGGTTTAGGGTTTGATTTCTGCAAGGACCAAAATTAAGACCCAACAATCTCATTAATGGAAGACATCAGAAGCCTTGACTCTAGACAGTGTGTGGTGGACATGTCAACTCAAATGAATTGTTCATTGCCCTTCATTTACTGAACTTCAGTAAAATTGTCTGCAAAAGTGCAGCTACAAACTAAAATAATCATTTGCATCAAGCATTCACCACAAGGGCCAAAGCAATATAAAACAGAAAAATACCACTTTCCCCTCAGTTAATTGTGCAAGACATTGGGATGTGCTGGCAGGAAAACAGATTGCATTGCAGAAGAAATAAATGAGGCATTCCCTCTGATGTGTTGGGCTTAGAGGAAGGCCATGAAGAATTATGCAGTTAGGAGACAGTTCCAGGAAAGATAAAATAGATGAAGTGCATAACAATTTTCAGAAATAAATTCTGTTTTATACTGAATATGGAATATTGTGTAACAGAGCACAACTGTTGTAGGTCCCATTTGTTTAAAAATCATCAGTATGTCAGAGATAACAAAGTCTATTTGCACACGTTGCTACGGTGACAGATTAATGTCATTGTGACTATCTGCCTCTGCCTAATCAGATAATCTAATATAGCTGGTTTTAATTATTCTCACGCTACAGGCATAACTGCTTTTTTGTTTTAAAATTTGGGGGTTTGCCACCATGGAATACAAGCAATTCAAAGATGCTGTCAGTAGAGATCTACTGAAGTAAAGAACCCAGTTTCATATTCACATTTTTCTGTTATTGTTCCTATTTTTATAACTGTACTCAGGTCATCAGTGAGTAATATTCATCCCCTTAATCTTCTGACAGAGAAAGAACTTCTTGATAATTTGTTGGCTTCAGTGGGTTGATTTGCCAACTTATTTTCTCCAGTTTGATTACATTATTCCTCAACATGGCATCAGTCAGGGGATGAGAAAAAGGCAAAGGCATTCCATTTACAGAGAAGCCCATTTCAGCTGCCACAGAGAGCACTGGATCAGTAGATGCCAGTTTAAAGTCTTCCCAGTTCTGCCAAGGATAGATTCTTAGTCTCATTCCTTTTGTGACTCTGGCAGGCCTTTGCACACCCTCGTAACAAAATATCTAAAATGTAGAGATATCACTCTCCAGAGGCAACTGATCCTTTACAAACAAGTATTCATCCTGAATTCCCTTGCCTTCTCTTTATTACTGATTTCTTCTCTGTGAACAAATCTCTCTTGGAATGGAAAAGCCTCGCTATGGACTCTTTGTAGCTGTTTTTTTCAATATTTTACACTGCTCTGTTTACGCTGATGCTTGCAGAGAGAGCAGAAAGACATGGTAGTCCTAGCAAGGATGTAGAATATCTCCATGCACACTTTATGTGCCTTTTTAGATTAATTTCGTTACAAAACAGACCTTTCTCACTCATAGGGACTTTGGAGCAGACTACCTCTCCTCCATTTATATTGGTTCATACAGGATCTAAGCATTTTCTAATTCTCTTGCTTTAAAAATAAAAAAAGGTTTTATAAAACCTAGTGATCAATCAACCACTGCTAACATTATTTGAGGAAGGGGCATGCCAGCCTGTCTAAGCACACAGTATGAAGTGTTTACAAGAAGTTATATTCTTAAAAAGATCTGATCTGCTTGCTTAAATGCACAGTAGTGGGACAAGGGGGGAAAAGATCTGACAGGTTGTGAGAGAAGGTACTGAACACATGCTACTTAAATTATCAAGAAGGCAGCAACCCAAGAATAGTCCTTTCAGCAAGTGGAGTTCTTTTTTTCTGTTTAAAAGCTTGGTGTATCCACAAATCAACAATCTCTCTCATGGATTCACTGAGAGAATGCTCTTTCCTACATTGTCTTTAGGAAGTGAGGTCTGGGAAATTGAGGATGAGGAGTGATTCGTTCTGTTCTCTTAAATAGTTCAAAAAGGTTAAGTATGGTTGTTGAAATTCTGTACATAGTAGGCTTAGACTGGGTTTTGTTATCTTCAAACGTGATGCTTGTCCTTTGGGCTGTGTGTCTGATAAGTGCAGTGCTTGACCTAAGCAACAGAGAACCATCTTCATTCTGGTTTCAAGTGTCATATTAAAGAACTGAACTGGGACAGAATTTGCTGAAATACTGCAAATAATAAAAACAGCAATTAAGTACCAATAGCAAATACACCTTGATGTTGAGATGTTCCTAGAAACAGCCTAATGTAATGCAATGCAAAGTTCCTTTCCCTTTGCTCTGAAAGGCAGCCTGATGATTGTGTGTAGAAGAAAGTATATTTGCAGCCCTCTTTATTTTGGAATAGTGTCTCTTTTATCTGTCCAGCCAGATCATACGTAGAAGCTCTGTTAACCATCAATTACAGAAGATGCAAAGTAAAAGCCTTCAAATATGGGAGATTTCCAGAATAAAGTTTACTTGTTCATCTTAAATGCAGCTGCTCTGGACAAGTAGTTGCAAGATAAGTTATTTCATTTTGCTGTCATTATTAAAGGTGTAAGGTTTATCTGTACACTGTTGAAAATCTCAGTGAATACAGAGTAAGTGGCATTGTTGTGGGCTTTTCTTATATTGCTTGTCATGGTAGTATCAGGTTATGTTGCATGTGTTAATTAGGCATCTGTAAGATGAGTGCTGATTATGTCATTTATACATGCCAAACACTCCTTTTGTTAGCAGTTTTGTCTATTTGGAACAAAGTTAATTTCTGTTGAGAAAATTTTTAGATTTTTTTTCCAAAAAATATCCCAAAAGTCCAACCTGGCATAGAATTTTTTCCCTGAGCTTGTTAGCATGATAAAACCAAAGCATGGCTGAGATCAGATCTTTATAAGCAGTAATTTAAGGCATTGTTGTAGGTAAGCTACATACTGGCTCTGCTTACAGTGAGGCATTGTTCATCCCATTAACCATTGATCCAAAGTGATAGTGGTTGTCCACAGAACATCAAAATCACATTGCCCCCAAATGTGTGAATAAATCTCAGAAGGGTGAGGGCATTCAACTGTTATGTTTGCTATGGATTACCAGTTTCTTAGGGATACTGGTGGATCTTCTTGGGAGCTTTTTTCCCCCTTTTCCTCTCTGTACCAGGAAAATTGAGGGAAGGACAGATGGACAGCATAGTCAAGACTGTTGCTGTTGATGAAATTAGTACACTTCAAAAGTAGCTTTTTAGTAAAATTCTTCAACTTTCCCCATTAAAACTGCTGCTGTGTCTTCAGAGGATGTTGGAAGATTTCTTTTCTTTGTAACTGTTACCTAAAGCGAGTAGTGCAGCTCTACTTTTCACCTCCATGCATTCAACTCCCTGCTTGCTGATCAGGTGGGATTGACTACATAGCTGGATGAAATGTTACTCGACACCACTGGCACAAGCAACTCTAGTTTCCTGGGAAACAAGCGCCTTCATTAGTGCTAAGACTGTATTGTAGGCAACAAACTATTCTTACTGTTAGTGAGTAAGCATCCCTTATTACATAAAAATAGAGCCCTGCAATTTGGGAGGAATTATCACACAATGAATTACCAAAATGATGGATAATTTGCAGTGTGAGAGCTTTTATATTCTGGATGGGAGAAGTAAATGCAGGAAAAACACATTTGTAAAGGGGAAGATAAAATCCCACAGCTCTGTAATACTTGTAAGCATGGTACGGAGGGGTAAGAATTAATAAAAACAATCTGCAACCTGCAGCTATTCTGGGTATTTGAGCTACTGTTCCATTTCAAATGCTTATAATGGTTTATGAATTCAAAGACATATGTTTGAGGGTTTTTTTATTTTCTGTTACAGATCTGGAGTCCCTACAAGCAGCCTGACTGCACAGGGGACCTGGACGGTAGAATTGAGGATGATTCACGTTGCCTCTACACTCATGAAGAGTACATCAGTCTTGTGTTGAACAGTGGTAGTGGTTTGTCCCACGATTATGCCAACCAGTCAGTCCAGGAAGATCCACGGATGATGGCCTTTTTTGACTCTCTGGTGCGCCGGGAGATCGAGGGCTGGAGTTCTGATTCAGACAGCGACCTCAGTGAGAGCACAATCCTGCAGCTCCATGCAGGAGTAAGTGAACGCTCCGCTTACAGTGAGTCAGAGTCCTCCACCTCTTTGCATCACTCCCCACCACATGCGGCTGAAGAGGCTGATGAAACTGCCTATAACTTAAGGGCCTTAAGGTCAACTGCATCCCCCTCAGCCAGAGAAGACGTGTCTTCCCGTCAGCAGAGGCTCTCTGCACTGAGAAAGTATCAGGATAAACGTCTCCTGGCCCTTTCCAATGAGTCTGACTCTGATGACAATAACTGCGAGGCAGAACTAGATACAGACCTTTTCCCACGGCCACCATCCCCGAGTCCTGAGGAGAATGAATCCAGCAGCTCCAGCAGCAGCAGCAGTACAGAAGATGAAGAGGAACTGAATGAACGACGCACATCGATGAGGCAACGCAATGCACTGAGGCGCCGACAGAAGGTGCAAAAGGAGGAAAGGACTAGCACTAACACGGAGAATGTAACTCCTTACATAGGTGAGGACATATATGATTATCCCCAGATCAAAGTAGATGATCTTTCTTCTTCTCCAGCTTCTTCACCAGAAAGGAGTTCGGCCAACAAAGAAGTTCTTAAAGAAAGGACGTCCCCTTGTTCAGACAGTGAATCAGTGGAGAGAAAGATTTACAAAGCTTACAAATGGCTCCATTATTCTTACATATCGTATTCAGCTAGTAAAGATGGTGAATCCTCCAGAGCAGATGGAGAAAATGATGAAGGGAAACCAGGAACCAGTGGAAGGCACAATGCAGCATGCTCACTAACTAAGGAAGATGCTAGGAACTTAAGTCCAGTAGTTCCTCAGGGTTCCTCAGCTCTTTCTGCTGAAAGCCACAACAGAGAAACTTTAAAAGAATGTGGTGGGACAGAAAATGGTAGTAATGGTCAAGCTCATGAACGTGACAATCAGCGGCAGATGGAGGGTCAAGAAAACACATCTGAAGACACAAGCAGTGGAGGTGTAGAGCATTCTTTTGAGACTAAAAAGCTCAATGGCAAAGCTAACTGCAAAGGGCTAAACAGCTGTACTGAAGAACCCTGCATTCAGACTGCAGGACTTGTGGAACAGAAAAATAACCAGAACTGTCAACCAGCACCAAGCCATCACTCACTGGTCCCTCCGTTCTCCGCTGTTGCCATCTGTAGTATGTCAGGGCACTGCTCCAGAAACCAGACTGATGGCTGTGAGGAGAGGAGCCTCGACCCCTCCTGCATTAACCACAATAATGGCCACTTGCATCTTCACCCTTCATGCTTCAACAATGGACAGAGTTTTGGAGAGCAGGAGACTGTAACACAAGGACTACAGGTGCACTCAAATGCTGATAATGGCAACCTTGTACAGGTGGGTGTGACCTTGCACAAAGACTGCTGCCTGTCTGAAATGGACTCCAACAGCTACAGTGTGAGCACAAGAGAGGATACTGCTGACCTGCATCCTGCAGGCACTGAGAGCACTCAATCTCTTGGAGGACTAAAAAGACACAGAGTGGAGTTGGAAGATGCAGATTCAGAGAGTTCATCCTTAGAAAAGAAGTTAAAAACATGATAAATGCAAATGTCTGTCATAGTGTGCACTCTCTCAAAAAGAAAAGGAAAATGAAAGTATTAAAGGCACATAGAGCTTGGGTCTGAAACATTGCGTTTGATTCTCCATTCCGTTCTTCAGTGGGTCTGTTTTAGATTGCCAGTGGTTCATGCTGTATAAAAATCCAACCTGCTCCTTAATGAGACTGAGTCTAGTGTACCCATACAAGGTTCTGTTTAAAGTAAATCCTTATTAAGATGGTTGACTGAATAATTCTTGTGTGAACATGTGTCATTTGTTCAGCCAGCCAACCAGGATGACTTCTTTAAAGTTTAACTGTTCTTCTAAGGAGGAAGTTTTCCATACTGACACCACATACTGCACGCTGAAGAATGGTGGAAATAGATCACACTGCTGGTAGATCACACAATTAGGGTGTGTTTCTTGATGAGGAAAATAGGGAAGAAGTGTTTCTGGGCCCTTTATTCTGCTTCAGAAAGTAAAGAAATGCAACCATTAGGGAGGATATTTTCAGAACTGGCTGGTATCTTTAGAAATAATACTTCATAAAGCACTTCTGATACAGTTCAGTGACATTATTTTTATGACAACAGAAAGCTATAGGAAATGAGCCTCTTTCCAAAATCAACTTTAGACTGTTCCCATGGTGACATTCAATTTTGTGGGCTTTTTTAAAGAAAAGCGCTGAATAACACAGTGTCATCACTATATAGAAGTATGATTGTTGGCAAGAGGCAGGTATTATGCTGTAGACCTCATTCTAACCAAAGGCTTATAAAAATCAGGCATGTTTCTGTGATCTTAACACATAGACATTCTCCTCCTTTATTATTATTGTTGTTATTATTGAGAATATGGTTCTGGGTGTTGGGATATATCTCGATTGTGCCCACCCTTCCCTCATGTTCTTACTTTTGGGATGCAGTAGACCAAACAGAAAATAGCTGAAGTATGGATAATGTGATTCATGTTAACAACAACATTTGGTAAAGTCTGAAAAATGCTTTTTTAGCAGTTTTTGTACCCCAAAACAGGTTGGGATTGGAGATCAGGGTTGGTTTTCCACCACTGTGCTGCTAATATTTGAAATTGCAGATGGGTAGATGTATTCAGCAGAGTTCTGCATGTAAGGGAGAGCTTCAGAGAACTGTCCCTACATCTGAGACTGCGTCTTCAAGTCTGGCAATGAGAACTTGGGCAAGAGCACAGCTCTTGCTGCCAAGAACTGGAGTGCTCTGTGGTGGACAGAGTCCTTTCTTGCCTGGGCACTGTTTTGAGTGGAGTATCTGGTGAGTCATCTCAGTTCTGGCATGCTGGAATTGGTGGAATTGCACTTGCTTCCCTAGCAACAAGGGGAGTTAGTGTGTGAAGGGAAAACAAACCATCTATAAAGGACACAAAAACTACATGTCCATGCAACAAAAAAAGAGGCTTCTCTTGACCCTACTAATTTTCAAAAGCTTTCAAGCCCAACACTGAGGAAAGGTTAGTTTATTTTAAGGAATTGGAAATTTTTACTTTCAATACCACTTTAGCAATACACTGCTGGTGAGCTCTGCCCTCAGAAT
Source organism: Rhipidura dahli (assembly GCA_013399225.1). Lineage (NCBI taxonomy): Eukaryota > Metazoa > Chordata > Aves > Passeriformes > Rhipiduridae > Rhipidura > Rhipidura dahli. Next base: position 593,456 of record VXAC01002937.1, on the reverse strand, counting down.
AATTATTTCATATCTACAACTCCCTGATACCTTGGGAAAGTAGGAAGATGCCCTGTTAAAACAGGATGAAAGTGAAGGAGCACCTCGGAAGGGATGCTGTGCGGGAATGGTATGGGAGGGAGAGTGAAGAACACGACCTGAAACATTGTCTTACAACTACTGTAAGTAGTCTGTCATAGACTGTCTGCCCACACTGCGTCTGCTTTGTGAGAAAGGCAAGGGGGTGTTTGCAAACACAGGCAAAAGTGGCAGTAAGAGCAAACTCTGATACATTGTTACCTTATTGATAAAATCGTTCTGTACTTACTGTGTTGTACATCACTGCAGTCAAGATCTCTATAGGAGTGTTTTCCTCAGTTGTATAAACATCTTACTGTAAATTCTGGGTTTTAGCCAAAATCTTGAGGTTGCTGAGTCAAAACTTTCTTGTGTTTTAAAAGGTCTTTACATTGAAAAATTTTCTCACCTCTCACTTCTGGTGAATGAGCATCTCTACCCTTCTTTGACCATGGTCATCTTTTCCTGGTGTTTCCCCAAATGCCTTGTGGTCTCACTCTCTTGTTCTTTTGTTTTCAGAAGCAGAATAAAAGTTCCCAGATTTGCTATTACAGAATCACAGAATGGGTAAGGTTGGAAGAGACCACTGGAGGTCATCTAATCCATCCTCCCTGCTCCTGTAAAGGCTCTGGGCATAAAGGATTGCTGTGGTTTCCCCAAAGACAACCTCCTGTGCTGTCTGCATTTCTGTTTCTAGTTTCTGTCAGGCAGCAGGAGGAAGGCAAGCTGCAATCTTAACCTTTTGTTCACAGGAAATTTCAGTGCATACAAGAACTGAAGCTTCTGAAGCAGCCTGTTCACCTCCTCACATAAATAAATGTTAGCAGCAGTAGGCAGCTCCATTATGTGGCAAAGATCCCTAAAATCAAGCCAGCAAGCAGCAGCATGTCCCCTTCAGGCAGCCAACACTGAGAAGAGCTGCTCTGAGCAGGTTGCTTCACTCTCATTGATCCCATGTATTTGCTCTCTCTCCCTACACTGGGTTGCTTGTCCTGTTGTGTGCCCACAGTTTCCATGTGAGTTTTGCTGTGTGTTTGGGATTGTCACTCCCTACTTCTGGGAAAAGAGTAAACTGTTAGGTGGAAAATCTTACTAATTTATCTGAAGAGATTTTACCTTTTCTAGTAATCTGCCATGTACTCAAAACCGAAAAAGGTTGTGTAAATATTGAACTACCCTGTTAGTCACTATTTGCTTATCATGCATGCAGCTTGTTATGGCAGGAAATTTGCTAGGCCACCTTGTACAGTTCATCTCCAGAGAACCTTATCAGTGGGAAAGAAAAACCTTCCCTTCCGTCTCCCCAGAATGTGTTAGGCAAAGAAATATTGATCTTTAATGAAGTTCTTCTTTATATTTCTACAAGGTCACAGAATGTATTTACTTATTTCAGCTTTCTCTGTTTAAACAGAGAGTCAAAGCTGACTCTTCCTCTGAAGAGCAAGCATGAGGCTTGTCTAGGCCAGGGTATTAACTGCTTGCAGAGATGCAGGAGGATATGAGATCTAGCAACCAAAGTTCATCTGAGGTATTTCCAGCTCTCCAGTGAACATTTTACCAAAGCTGGTGAGTCTTCTCCAAGGTGAGTGGCTCAATGGAGATGACGCTTTTCTGTTTAGAAGCAGCTCTCACAGACTAAGCATGAGCAGACAGATACAGCTGCCTCAAGAAGGCAAGAGCACAGGTTTTTACCAGTTGTTTGCAGAAAATTCTGAAATCCGGCCTGTCTCAGCTGGAGTAATAAATGGGATGGACAACTTAGTTCAGAACCTTTCCTCCAAAATTTGCAGTGGATTTTTTTCCGGCTAAGTTTCATAATAGAATAAGTGATTGAAACCTGATTCTAATCCCTACTTATAACCTATGTCACTTGGTAGGTGGGAAATCACTATTCCTCAAACATTTAAAGAAGATAAATGTGGTTAGGTTCACTTCTGAGGTCTTGTACTTGTCTGCATTGTCACATCCTCATGAACGCATAGAGGTCTCTTGCTCACTGTACTCATCATGAGCGGATGTGGCCTGGTATTACTAAATTCTTGGTCTGCTTTCATTTGCAGTAAATTTATTTTGCTGTTTATGGAAGAGAGCAAGACAAGATTGTTGTTATTACCCCATTGAGTTAAAATGCTCTGTGTTAGTGAATTTTCATCTCCCTTTTATAGGCACTGGTACTGGCTCTTTACACCTGATGCTTTCTCTCATTTTCACCCACTCAGATTATCTGCCTGTCTCTGTCAGACCTGGGAAGCTCAGTGCTGTGCTGCCAGATCTTCAGAGCACCAGAGAAATGCAAATGGCTGCAACAGCTGAATTACTACATGCACATGCACGTGGTTCTTCAGGAATTCTTCAATAAGCTAATCCTACCACATACATAATTTATAAAACACATCACACTCCTGCAGCTGTGTCAGGATGCACCAATTAGCCCAGCTAGTCCTCTGCTCTTATGAACAAGAACTGTATTTTGAACATCTGAGAAAATGGCAGTTCTCTAGGGGGGAAAAAAAGAGAAAAAACCAAAACCACCACCACCCCCCTCTCAATAAAAAAGCCCAAACCAAGGCCCCAGTGGTTATGAGAGGCTCCAAGTTTGCCAATTTTTTTTTCAGTGGTTGTGCAGGTCAAAAGCAGTGTTTTCTGTGATCAGAGGAAATAAGCAATCTGAATTTGATGTTTCTACTTTGCCTTATTGAAGTCAAGGACCTGAACTTGGGCCTCCTGCCTCTCACTTGAGCATCCTAAGCATCAGCCTATTGCACTACTCAGGATGGGGTTAGTTCATCTTTTGTCTGAAATGCAAAGGGAAAAGGAAATGGAAACAGTTCCTCCCACAAATACCTGGAGCAGAGCCTTGAGCCCAGCCCCGCTTGTTCATGGTTTGGTGAGAAAATGCTGGAGGATCCTTTCTCCCTTCTCCACCTTCTGTAATCTCTGTTCCAGAGAGCAAGAGGGACATGCTGATGCAGCTCTGTATGCTTGCCATTGTCTGGAATGTGGGAGAGTGGTCTTTTCCAAACTGGGCGGTGTGGGTATGATTTTTTTTTGTATTATTATTTTGTTGTAGACACATAATAGCTGCCTCCTGAGCTGACTGGCCAAGCCAGTGAGCTGTTTGTTCTGGGATATGGCTGGCAGGCTCAGCTTCTCTGTCTCATGGGTATCTTCCCGTTCAGTTCTAGCCTTGCATGGTCTCACCAGCAGCTCTGGCATTGCTCTGTGGGTGTAGGTTGGCACTCTTGCTGCTTTCAGAGCTGAGCAGAGCTGTGCCTTTGCTGAAGCTGCCATTTGCACTCTGGCTGCTTGGAGCTGTGTGGCACAAATGAGTAAAAAAAAGCACTTTGTATCTTCATATAAACAGGAAAAAAATGCTGAATTTGAACTTTTGAAGGGGGAGTAGGTCCCTCGCAGCCACTCAATGCCTCTGGCTATGTCTAGCACTTCTGGTTGGATGCTACAGGAGTTGCAGGTTTCTAGGTGTAATGTGGTCCCAGGACTATATTTTACTTCACAAACCACAGCTTCTTATTAGCAGCATGAACAGCTGAAAGCACCAGCTCCTAGGTACTTCCAGGGCTCACCTCCTGGCCATTCCTAAATGGTCAAATCATACGATCTTTGAGAAGGTCTTAAGTGTCAGTGTCCTGCTTCCAGAACAGAGACTGAAACAAAAGATTCTTCAAGGAAAGCCTAATGCATATTTTCAAAGAGCTTTGGCTTTAGTTCAGCATTTAAGTACTCATGACCTACATTTTGAACTTTAAAATGTGAATATGTGGCAGAAAAGGAAACAACATGAGCTTCAGAACTGAATTCTGTCAGGAAATAGGAAAGGAGTTGAAATGTTTGTTTAAAAACAAACAAGCCCCTCATACCCAATTAGGTTCTGAATAGAAGTTCATTGCCTGCTCCAAAGACTGACTTCTAAAATCCTCAGCAATAAATTAACAGAATTGACTTCTCACTCTTGAGCGTGGACAGCTCAAACCCACTAATCTGAGGAAGCTGAGAAGCCACAGCCAGGCCTCACATCGCTCTCTTGAGGGGCCTGCCACAGGTTGTTGGGCAGTCGGGTCACTCTTCCATGTGCAGCCAGCATGGTTGTCAGCAGCAAGGCTGCCCCTGCCTCTGAGCAGCTGCTTCTGTCTTGTTTTTTCTACAGCCATCTGGTTTAGCTTCACATTGCCTGGGACGTGCTGAAGAAAACCCAAAGTGCTTTCCTCTAAGGACCTTAGTTCATCAGGATCTAAGGACCTTAGTCTTTGGATCTTGGAGGGAAGGTCTGATGCTAGGTTTCAGGGTGATCTTTATGCAGCCTATTAAAATGAGGAAAATAAATGCATCCTTGCAGGAAGAACAGAGGAGTCCAAGACATGAGCCTTCTCTGACTAACTCCCTTCCTGAGGTTTCTATGTCTCCTCAAGGAGTCTTGTACATATTTCTTGTCTCTAGGACGTAGAGAGATTTCTAGAAAGCAAAAATGAAAATTTGTAGCTCTGCTTCAGTGACATTTCCAGTATATTAAGTCCAGCCCTGGCACTTCCTGGCTTGGAATTATATCCTTGAACACTATTTTCTCCAGAGCATGAGCAAAGTCTGCTTCCCACCTATTTAAGCTTTGGAGGGAGAGAAAGGAAAGATGGTCTAAGCTTCAACAATCTTGAAATGAAAGGATGTACATGTTTCCAGCTGGTTATAAACCCCCTCTTCCCAAAGTTTGTCTTTCACACACACCGACTCTGCAGTGCAGTGCACTTATCTGCATGCAGGCATGACAGCAGAAGTCCTGCATCTCCCTGAATTTAGGGTCTGAGAGTGCTTCAGTATGTCTGACAGGGCAGATCTCTAGTTTTTCCAAGAAGCTTTTTTTAGCTCCTACATGTTTCTGATGATGTGGAAGATTTATTTTTAATCTGGGAAAGTCTGTAGCAATGTTTTGAATTCCTAAATGGCTGACTGACCGATAATCTATCTGAGGAACACTGGAAACAATTTACAGCCTTAGATGGAGATTTGTATTTACTTATACATACTTCTAAAGTCAAAATTGTACAGTTCGTCACCCAACACGAGGGCTCTTCACCTTTCATCTTCCCTTTATTTGCCAAGGAGGGGTGAACTTTCTCCTTGCCTCCACTAATGACATAGATGCAAAAGGTACAGATCCTTTGTGGCCCATCTTCCCAGCAGTTAATGAACATGCTGGCACAGCAGATCATCTTGCTAGAGACATACAAATTGCAGCAGACAGCAGGAGAAATGGCTCATTATCTATGATCTGAAGTTGAAAATCTGCAAAAACATTGGAAGGTTTCAGTCTGAGTGACACATTTTGAGGTCTCCTACTGCTGGGCCTGAAATACCTTTGATGTTTCTCCAATTTTATGTTATAGTCTCCAAAGCCAGTATTTGTTTCCAGCCCAAGGGCAAGCCTACTCTAATCTTACTCCTGCCAGATGAAAATAATTTCAGAACTCAAAGTCAGTGTATTGCTTAGCTGATTACATTTCTGAAGTTTAAACCAAATTAAATACTCAGCTGATCATACTATACAATTATACTGCCTAAAGGGAAGGATTTGATTCGTCTACAGCTGGGAAAGAAAAAACCAACCAAACCAAGCAAACAAAAAATCCCCAAACATTTTAAACTACAAACACTGAGTAAAAAGGAAGCTGCTGGTTGCATGGCAGCTGAAATCTGCTACTATGAAACTGCTGCAGAGGAGAAACCTCTTCTCCAGGATGGAGGCAGACAGTCCTGCACTGCTGGGCTTCCTATGGGAACCAGTTCAGCTTCCTCAGCCTGTGGAAAGCTGACAGGTTTCTCCTGGATTAATGTGCTTGCTGACTCACAAGGAAGGCCCCAGAAGGAGCAGATGAAGTGTTTGGTGGTAGCCAGGCTCAAAGAGGGGTGCTCTGACTCCTGTCATCAGTGGTAAGTGAGGAAGCTCTTAGAATCACAGCATGGTTTGGGTTGAAAAGGACATTAAAGTTCATATTGTTCCAGCCCCCCTGCCATGGGCAGGGACACCTTCCACTACACCAGGCTACTCAGAGCCCTGTCCAATCTGGCCTTGAACACTTTCAGGGATGGGGCATCCACAGCTTCTTTGGACAACCTGTTCCAGTGCCTCACAGTAAAGAATTTCTTCCTAATACCTAATCCAAACCTACTCTCTGTCAGTCTAAAGCCATTACCCCTCGTCCTATCACTACATGCCCTTGCAAAAAGCCCCTCTACACATTTTTTGTAGCCCCCTATAGTTTCTGGAAGGCTGCAGTAAGGTGTCCCCAGAGACTTCTCCAGACTGAACAACCCCAACTCTGAGTTTCAGCCTTTCCTCACAGGAGAGGTTCTCCATCCCTCTGATCATCTTTGTAGCACTCCTCTGGACTCACTCCAGCAGATTGATGTTGTTCTTATGCTCAGAATCCCAGGGCTGGATGCAGCACTCCAGGTGGGATCTCACCAGAGCACAGCAGAGTGGAGAGGGAGAGTCCCCTCCCTCGCCCTGCTGGCCACAGTACCTTGTTACTTTTCCACAGAAGCATTGCCCTGTGGAGGAGTGATTCACTGTGGAGGAGTGATTCACTGGAGAAGGAGAGGCAGGGAGTTACCAGGACTGCAGTTCCCTCCCTCACAGATACCACTCATTATGGCATCTTTGCTTGTGATACCAGGATATGAAGACACTGCTGACAGCAGCATATAATGGAGCTGCCTGGGTAGCTGTGGCTTCCGTCCATCCAGCCCTGACTCACAAAGGTTTTAGGATGTTTCCCTGGAAAGTCCATATACCACACTGAGACAGCTGGGTACTGGTGATTTGCAAATGAACTTGGGTTCAGGGGCAGTAAATGCACTAATAAAGTACATATTTACAGTTAGCAAACAGTGAAAAGGGGAAGTTCACTGCAATAAATACGAATTAGAAATATGGGGAAGCAATGACAGAAGCAAATGTCCTAAGGAGAAAAAAAAAAAGGAAGACAGGGCAAGTAAGAGTATTTGGTCAAATCCAGATCAGAAGGAACCTGCTGTTTTCCCAGGAGCTGAAAGTGCAGTTTGTCTGCAGTAGCACAGGGTGGGCAGGACCCGAAGGTGAGCTGCTCCCACCCCAGGAAAGACAGCAAGCAACTGTGGCTTCTGTTCCTTCAAACCAACAGGAATGGATAAGTTGCACTTGGGAGTTTTCAGCTAACCACACAGAGAGATCTCTGAACTGCTAAGATAGTGCAGGGAGTATTAATAAGCCTTGCTGCTCAGGAAAGCTCTGGGGTCTGGGAAGCAGCCGTGGAAACAGGATGACCTAATTCCAGCCCCACTGGCTTGCTTTCAGTGCCAACAGAATGAAGATTTGATATGAGGCAAGTGCTAAAAAAGAAGCAAGAAAATATCATCATGGCTAATTAAGTAGTACAAAACTGATAGGGAATGGTGTAGAAAATGGATTGTGTTGAGCTAAACATATTTTCAAGCTCAGCTGGTAAATGTAGAAGTTGTAATAATACTTGGGCTACTGGAGAGGTGTTTTCAGTGTCCCAGGGCCCAAGCATTGTCAATTAAACCAGAGCAATTCACAATCAGTGCATTCATCATTAATCAACATTAACCCCAAGCAGCAAATCATTAGTGACACTTTGAGTGGACAGAGGAGCCTGAAGTGAGTACTGATACATCTATTAATATCTTCATTAATGGCTGGGCAACATGCACAAGGGTAACTATGTCCCTTGCAGCCTGTATTACAAGCAGAAAAGACAGACATTGAGAACAACGTGGCTCTGCAGCCAAGTGGCCAAGCAGCCTGCCACAGATCTGTCCCCAGATCAGGCCCCTGATAAACCTGGGCCACTCGGGTATGGGAAAAAAACAGCCAGAAAAGCAGGGATTTGTATGGTTGAGGGATATAAAACAGACAAGTCAATGTTACCTTTTCCTAACATCTTTTAGGATAATTAGGTGAAACCAGACTCCAGGCAGTTTCAATCCTTCGTGTGTTTCACTGCTATCTGTTGATCGCCTTGTCTGGTGCAGCACAGGTCAGAGCTGTGGACTTCTCACAGAGGGAGAAGTTTTCTCACAGCCCTGTGTCTGTGTGGCTGCATGGTGCCAACACTTCTGCAGGTGTTCCACTGACACGTGAGCAGTACAGACATTTGTCCCTGTAATCTTGTACTGGATAGCCCCATTTCCTGCTGGAAGTTAATAGTGCAATGCATAATGCTCTGCAGAGAAAAACCTGCACCTGCCTGATGTACTGGAGGAGCAAGCTGAGAGAGAAACTCCTGAAAAAGCATTTAAAATGTCATTTCAGGTAACTACTCTGCCTGCCTCCTTCAGAAGCTACATTAAGCCCACATGCCATTTCTGAAGTAGTGCAACTGACTGGTCCAGTTGCCTGCTTTTTAATTAACATGAAAGCCATATTTGCCTCAAGACAAAAGCCCCTTTCAGCCCATTTTGTTGCTAAGGCAGGTTGTGATTCTTCTCTTTGCAGTTTCTCTCCACTGTTACCCCACCCCTTGTGCTGCTCAGCCTGTGCTCTGCCGAGCGGGCAGCTGGAGCCACCATGCCTGCAGCACCCTGCCGGGCGGCAGCACAACCTCAGCAGTGCTGAATGATGACCAGACAAGGAGATGGGAAAGAGCCCAATATTAGGGCAAATGTGATCATAACATCATTGCATCCTTCTCTGAGCAGCTCCTCGGAGCAGTGTGCTGAGACTATTTCTTGTTAGTCTGATCTTTAATGTTTTCAAGTTTGTGAACCCAAACAGCTCTTTGGAAAACAGTCCTGGGGGCATCCTGTTCTGTACAGCAAGAGTGAGGAAGGACGGGATACACAGATATTTTGGCTTCACAATCTGTTCTCATATACCTCCCTGGTGGCATCTGAACTCTTTGAGAATTAATAAACTAATTCACTGAACAGTCGTGCTGTTGTTCACTAAGTTTGTTATCAGCTCATCTGTGAAAAGTAGCAGCAGCTTGAGGATTTTGCTCCAAACACTTGGATTTTGCTTAAGGTGGTTCTTGATTACCTCCAACAAGCTAAACTGATTTAAGTTCTCTTCTCATGAGAAGTATGATGGGGGAGCCAATTTATTCAGTCAGAGAATTCATCATTGCATAAACAGGAAGAGGCTGAATTAGCATTAGTGAAAGATCTATGAATGTTCCTGGAGAAATTTTATAATTTTAACTCAGAGAATTGACTCTGGGGCTTGGCTTATTCTCCTTTGCTCTGTAAGTTTCCAGTGGACTGCTCTATGATGAATAATATCTCAGTTGTTCTTCTTTTCTTAAATAAATCTAATTATGCTTTTTCCATGCAGGAAATGGAATCAAATTATAGGTATCACTCATTCATCCTTTTATAACTCCTGTAATATTAGCAAGACAATGTCCTGCTGGTGAAGAAAGCAGTGTGCTTGGCCCTGGGCAGTTGGTAGAAGATGGAAGCATCTGATCAAATTACTCAGCTTCTCAAAGAAATCATTTTTAGAGGATGTGGATGATTATCATTTCCTTGCCTTGTTCTGTCCAGGTTGTTCCTAGCCATGGAAAATCACCACGGCAGAGGAGTGATGCTGGACAGGGGGATATGGGTAGTGCTGAGCACAAGGATGTCACCAAGGCAGCCAGCTGGGATAAGCCATCAAAGCAAGTGCTTGGTAGTCTCATGCATATCTTGGATTCTTCTGCAGGGCTTAAAGCATGTCATCACATACATCTTGAATTATATATGAACAGCTGATTGGACGTGGCATATCTGTGTAACCACAGCATGATCCACCCGCCTACGGGCTGCTGGCTCTGCCAGATGGGAAACGTCCGCTCCTGCACAGCCCAGCTGCAGTCTGTCTTCCTCCTGTGTCAGAGATCCCAGCTGCTGCCACGCTGGGGTGGCCTCCATCCCAGCACAGTTGCTACAGAAGGGGGAAAAGCTCAGGTATGAGCATCCCACAGGGATACAAGTGTTTCCATCTCTCTGTCCTGCCCTGGTCAGCTGCCCCTGGTGTTTAGTACCACACTGGCCCTGGGGGACAGGTAGCAGCCCCAGAGTATCAGGGGGCTGCAGCATGGTAGGTCTTGGACCACAGCGGTCACAGGTAGATGGCGAGGATGGTACCTGACTCCCCCATTGAGGGGGCCTGGCTGAGGCCTGCTGAGAAGCTGCTGCTTGTGCTTTTACACAGCTGTTGTAGTAGAAGGGGGAGAGGGCTGGACCATCAGCCTGGTGAATTGGTAGCAGGGTGGGTGCAACCACACATGTGCTCAGTGCTGGATGAGCAGTGGTGGCCCCCTCCAACCCTTGGGTGGGCAGGACTGGGGCTTCTGTCCCCAGCACCTGCACAGGCATTTGGGCAGGTGTGACCCTTTCACCCCAGGCACTCTGCAGCCTGTGCCACAGTGCCATCCACCACAGACAACTGGGAGCAGCGGGCTCTGTGCTCAAGCTGGAGCACACAGACTCTCAGGAAATAAATCATTGCTGGCTGAGGGTTGAGCCTGGTGTCCTTAGAAGTGGGTTTGTGGAGAAGCAAGGCAGAGGTGGAGACTCATGAAAGTGGACTCTGGGCAACAAATGTGGTCACAGTCCAAGACCATCTCCTCATCTGTCTGCAGTGGACACAGTCAAGAAACACGAAATCTCCTAGATCTCATAGAGATCTCCTCTACCTTTATTCCTTGAAGAGCTGCTTGCAAGTCCATAAAGTATGTGCAGGATTGGGGCTGCCCAACCTACCTGCCTTCAGCTGTGCAGCCTGACTCCAGCTCCATGTGCTCAAACAGAGCACATCTTCAGCAGACAGGCTCAGCACCCCCTTCCCAAGCAGAGGGCTCTTCCTGGGAACTGACCCAGTCTGACCCCAGTTCTGTTTATTTCAAGTTTTATAGCTTTAGAAAAATTCCTGTCTGATGATCTAGATCTACTTACACCCCACTGCTGTGTAGTAACATTCCACCAGTGCTAAGCAATATTTCATTCAGGGACTAAATTTGCTGTCTGAGTTCAGAAGCTCTTCATCATTGTGGGAGCAGATCTCTCAAAATCTCTCTCAAATATTTATCTATTGCATCATGTCCAGAAAATTACAATCTGGACCTCTTTTTGGACTAGAGAACTGTGAAAACCACTGCCTGTTTCCCTGGGCCTCTTCTCCACATGGGGCTAAACTCTCTATCCATATCCCTGGGAGCCATGGAAAGTCTGGATAATGGTGATGATGGCAAAGAGTTACAGCTTTGTGAACAAGGACATGCAGAGAAACCAGTTAAAGGTAGTTCTATAAATCTGCTAGGAAAAGGGAGGGGATTGGGGTCCTGGGGCATTCCTGAGCCAGCTGCTGTGGTTGTTCCCATCTCTGACTGGTTATGCAGGTACTTTGATGTCTGACCTCAGTCTCTGCTGGACAAATGTCTACAGCGCTGGGCTAAGAAGGATTTTTCCTTCAGTAGGAGGGGAAAGAATGAAAAGTCTGTGACTGGTAACTTTGGCACGAAGGTTGAATACAGCACAGGTCATGGTAGCTTGAGCTTCAGAGTTTGTGAGATTCAGGAAACCTCACAGAATACCAAGACAGACTTAAGATATGTGACAGTTTCTCATCTGCCTGACTACACAGTTCTCCACATCCCTCTGAACTGCCATACTGGGGCTGCTGCCAAACAAGGAAGACCTCAGGCTACAATCAACATGGCAATTCCCTTGTCCCTTCTGCTAATAATTTTCCACAGCCCTCCTACCTCCCTGGCTATCAGCCTTGTCAAGGAAGATAAGCTAGATAATCTGCAAGGACTGAGCACCCATTCCCTGGTTGCTGGTACTCCCCCAGCTCTGCCATCACGGCTCCTCAGTGAGCTGGTACCAATGAAGGCTGAACTTCGACAGTATCCTGCCTAAAAGGAAAATGTCTTTCTCCACAACCAGCTCTGACACCTCTCATCAGCAGCAATTTCAAATTCACCAGGGAACACAAATAAAAAAAGCCCACACCTAAACTGCAGCCCTGTTTCACATGGTCTGGTGCAGGGACAAGTCCCTGGGGATGGAGCTGTGGCTGGAGGAGGGCAGTGTATGCCCCTGTCGGGTGGCTGCATGGCTGCTGCTCCCACAGCCTCCCTGCAGGAATGAGGGCAGGCACATCCTCCTGCGCTGCCTGGACTCGGGCTGGGGAGAGCTGCCAGCTGGTTCTGCAGCCTCCCTCAGCTGAAGGGGCCTGAGGAGACCACAGAGGATCTCTGTGACCTGTGCCTGAAAGCTTTTTCTCTGTCTGATGTTGCCTCCTAATAGATTTTGACTGGTAGATACTAGCTAGTGTGCATAGGGTGAGAGCATTTTTAAATGGGTGTTGAAAACCCTTTTGTGGAGAATTTCCAGCCTGCTTATTGCTCCAGGTGGGAGAAGCCTGGAGGAAAGCCACATGTATGCAACAGTCTAGACATGTTTGATTTCTTTTTGGAATTAAAGAACAGAAGTCCCATAATACCCTCTTTTTTTTTAGCATTCATACAAGTAGCCAATATAAACAATTCTCTCACTGCCCTGAAATCTGGAGTTGCTCACAGGATGAAGCAGTGACCTACTGAACCTTTGGGAAGAGTAATATTAGCCTCTGTCTGGTGCGCTGCTGCCTTGGCCCGTTGCGCAGCCCCGCTGCCCGAGGCCCAGTGCAGGCGCTTTGGTGCCGTGTGTCTCCAAGCTGCCTCCAGGGTGCTGATCCCATCCAAGGAGAGGAGATGCATAATAAGGACACAACTCAAGGACCCCCTGTGCTCAGGCACACAACAAACCCGCTGCTTCTCATATACAGCAGGTTCTCCAGTTTTGCTTCGATCCACCTGGAGGGCTAAGCAACCAGATCCCTTGTGTCCTGGGATCTGGAACTGGCTTTAAATCCCATGTGTTGAATGCAGAGAACATTCTTCCATCACACCTGAGAGCTGCTGCTCAGGATGGATTTTGAAGTGTCTACAGACACATGTTCATGGTACCAAGCCTCCAGGCTGACTCACAGGCAGATGACTGCCACCTGAACTGGAGTCACTTCTGAGGGTGCCAGTGCCCTCTCTGCAGATTGGCTTTCATGCACAAGAGATGGAGCTTTTTGTCACAACATGAAATATTAGGATAAGTGTCAAGGAGGCTGGGTAATTATTGCACTTGCAATCAAGCAAGGATGAGGGCTGCTTGTTCTTCTCAAGCTGGTGGTGGTGCTGCTCCTGTGGGCTTCCCTAAGCCTTCTGTCTACAATAGTTTTACCTGGAGTTCTGATGCTGTCACTTCTCTAGCTTGTTTTATACAAATGGATTTTTCTTTTCTGGATTTTCTGTGCCTTTAACTTTGGTTCTGCCTACACACTCATGGTTGGAATTGCATTGAAGAGGCACACAGCAACAATGTGAAGCAGCTGCCCATATATCCTGCTCAGTTTCAAATGCAGTGGAGGAGATGACAGCTGCGCAGGTTGGACTCCTGAGCATGGAAATGGTTCAAAAGCTGAAAATCACATTGACTGAAAAGATCTGCTCAGGAGTCAGCCTCTCTGACAGCACAAACAGCCAAGAGTGGGGTGTCCATATTTTCTCTGTAGTGGTAGGACGAGTGTCAGGGATGTAAGAAATAATTAAATGTGAGGAAGGGATTGTTGCCTTTCAGCTAAGCTCTTGTCCTTGCCTTTTAGGACTTCAAGATAAAGAACTGGCATTTGGATCTAATCAGGACTTAGAGAAGCAGACAAGCTGACAATGTTTCAAGGCTTCAAGCCCTCTGGATTCATTTTGGTTTAATCCCTGTGTAGTTAATTTTACTTCCCAAAGCTGTTTTGCAGGCTCTTATTTGCAGTTTTGCTCTTCTTCATGTCCCACCTCAAGCATAAGTGGTGCTGGTGCTGGTGGGTAGCTTTGCAAAGGTGCTGCATCCCACCTGTCCACCACAAGCTTCTGGGTTGATTGACTCCTCTGTGCCCCATGAGCTTAGGAAGGCAACTTGGAGTCCCCTAGACCAAAGGTGCAACCCCAAAAAGAGCAGTTGCTGCAGTTATCATGGCTGAAAATTCCTTGGGTATTTCTCTCTGTGCTTCGTTTCTTGCCTTGCTCTGGCAAAGCTCCCTGTTTCCATGGTGATGATTTATTCCTCTAAATAGTTTCTATTCAAGAACAATATCATGGGTCCTCCTCTGTTGTTGGTTTAATTAAAAATAACCTACTCTTCTGGTACCAGTCTTGGCTGAAGCAGTTGGAGTTGGACATTGACCTCCAACTCTGATCCGGCCTTGCGACCTCCCAGAGATGACCTTTCAGCCTCCCTGCCACTCAGTGTAACCCTTGAGGACTGTCCTACTGCTCCTGACCTGTCCGACTGAGAAATCTCACATGAGTGGAGCTAGAAGGAAAACGCAGAGAGGAGGAAAGGAGAGAGCAGCTGAGCTCTTGCAGAACAGCACCACACAGTCCCACGTCTGTCCAGGAGTGAAGAGGAGCGTGACATGCTGTGCAGCTCTGCTCTTGAGCTTTCCTTTCCATGAGCCAGGAGGCTTGTGACTAACTAGGAAGCCTTGTGAGAACAGCATGGCCTGTGATGAAATGGCCTGAGGTGCATCACTCATCATCACAGCCTGGATTTTAAATGGGCTGCCAAAGAGGGAGCCTTTCCCCTCCTCCTTGGCTTCCAGAACAGATATTTTTTTACTATGAGTGGAACAAGGACTTGTAGCCTGAAACCTGGAAACAAAAATGAAAGAAAACTGAAAGGCTGAACTGCATATTTTGTAAATTTTTAAGTGTCCATTTTATCACATAAAAGTCTGAATAGGCAGCCTGGTCTCCATACAACAGGTGCCATTTGGTGTTTCTTGGGACACTTCCTTCTTGCTTTGCATAATGAAAGAGACAGAGCATCTGGTTTCTCTGCCTCATTTCAAATGCCAGTGCTTATTTTGCTAATACATTTACATTCCAATTTTCTTCACATGTAGTGAAAAGGAAATGCTTTGAGGTTCTTCTACATAGAAGCACATTAACATGCTTGATTTTTAGGCACCAGTAGCAGACATACTCAGAGCCTGGAGTTCAACCATAGAGTTAGGAGAACAGACTTTGGGGAATTGAATTCCCATCTATGAAAGCAGTTACTGAATCAATGAAGAAATTTTCTGACTTGTTCCATTAAATGCAGCCAGCACTGGCTTATGCTGGGAGACTGATGAAAATCTGTCCATAAAAAAGTATGAAATATAACCTTCCAAATGGTTTTTGCTCTGGTGCACAGAACAGCATCCCAGGAATGCCAGGTTGCTGGCTAATCCAGAAGGGTGGGTACCAGATACGTTTCCTTCTGCAATACTCAGGCTCTGAAATCTTTTAAAGCAGTTGCAGCACCTTTCAAACACGCAGTGGAACTCATCCTTATAAGGTGGGAAAGCTCCGTGTTCTGCTGTTAGAAGATAGGAATGTGAGCTCGGCAAGGATTGCTTCACGTGAGCCCTTTATCTGAGAAACTGGCGATAAAACTGAAGAAGTTCACGTGACACAAGAATTTCTCCCTTATCTAAAGGAAGCCGGAGATGTCAAGTCAGAGGTACAATACACAGGATGAGTTACGAGGAGGAAATGATGTAAAGGGGCCAGACAGTTTGGAAATCTGCCTGCTTGCTTGTGTCCTGTTTTGTGCCTTGGAGGATTATACTGACATCAATACAATATTGATTTTAAAAATCACTGACTGGAAGCTTGAATCTGGAAGCTGTATGACAAAATGACAAAATCCAAAGTCCTCAGGACCCTCAAGTGTTCCATCTCTATTTTTGACCTCTCTTTGACATTGAACTGGGAGAAAGCAAGGGAGGATTTTGAGATAAGCCTTTCAATCTATCAGTTATTTGTCATTTCCCTCATGCAATTTTTTCTGAAAGTAGCAGCCTCTATGCCTCTGAAAGTACAGTGAGGAAAGATGCTGTGCTATCAAAACAGTTCATTTGCCTCTTACCAGAGACCCACAGTTTGCCCAGAAGAGATTTTCAATCATTTAAACCTTTGTTTTAAGATGGCTTGTCTCCTTTAAAAGCAAAGAGGAAAATGCTACTTCTTCGTATAGAACATAGGCATGCCAAGTGTTAAATTCCAGCTATTTCCTCCACACCCTTTCCAAAGCCTGGCTAGAAACATCTTGTCCCATTGTAAGAAACCTGTGTGGTCCTCAGCTTCTCTTGACATGTCACATTAGGTAGTGTGTCTCTGCATGCTCCCTGGCTAATCTTGCCATCAAAACCCTCTTGCTTCCATCCCTCACCCCACTGTTTCTGCTTGTTTCATGTTTTACCTCTTTACAGCCTCTCCTTCCCCATGTTTCCTTTTGCCTGGTCTCAGTGCTTGGCTCAAATGCTGATTTTCAGCACAGAGTGATGGAAAGCCGGACATCAATCATCCCTTGTCTAGTCCATGGACTCCAGAAAAAGCAGTTACAAGGTACAGGACTCCTGGTGAAACCAGAGGGCTGTGAAGGAAGGGCCACATGCTCACCTGGACCCCAGGAAGCATAGACCCAACACACTTGCTGTTTGGCCAGGATATCTCCAAAGCAAAACTCAGGTACCACAAGAAGAGGTCACCAGGAAAACTGTAGATGCAGTGCTGTGAGGCCACGCTATGCCATTCAGACATGGTTTTTTTATTAGGAAGCCTCATCCTTCATGAAGAGCTCAGATGAGGTTTTTTTAAGGAATAGCCCTGGGTTATTTTTATCAAAGATAATGTAGCCACTAGAAGTAGCATAATGGGGCTCAGCATGATTTACTTTCTTCCAGGACAATGGCCATTGTTCTGGTGGAGCTAAGGACAGTTTGGGCTCTTACCAATTGCCATTTTCATGTAAACCAGGGCAAAAAGCAAAACAAGAAGCTGAATCCTCAGCTGGGCAGAGCTGCAGTGGTTTCTCTATTGCTGGTGTAACTAAAATGTGGTAAAAACAAAATCCAGTTTTTCAAGCCAGCAGATAGGATGAAAAAGAGAGTGTTAGTGAAATCCTGCTTTTTTTGGCCTGAATAGCCTGATGAAAACTGGCCCTGCTCTGAGCTGGCAGCTGGACCAGCTGTCCTCTCAGGGCCTCTTCCAAACTGGATTTCCTGATGGTACCCAAGAATGACAGACTTCTACTGGCCTGCACAAAAATTTGACTTGAACTTCCACAAACAGTAAGCCAGTGTGAAATTCAAGATCCTAATTCCATTTTGAATTACAAGCCTGGGACTCGATGTGGTTTTCTGGTTTTCTTTTTCATCAAGCCCAGGGTATACCCTGGTGGGGGGCTCCCCAGCAGCCAACCCCCTGGCCTAGCAGTCCAGGGAGTGCCTCCCACCCAGCAGTCCATGCATGTGCATGTCTTCCCTGAGGGCTACACCCTGCAGTGGTAGGTCTTCCAAGACGCCCACTGAAGCTGGAAGGAGTGAGACATGTGTCTGCAGCTATACATTTAAATGCAAGGCCTGAATTTTTCTCAGTGGGACTACACATAGAGTGAATACTGCTTCTGCTCTTCCAGGGAAGCTGGAAGGCAGATACTGGACCTGTTCCTTCTTCAGAGCATCCATCCCAGGCTTATCTGAAAGTAGAGACCTACACTGGGACCAGGCTGGTCTGAATGTGCCAAATAAAAGGGGATGGTACCAAAGTGAAAGGGTGCTCACACATGCAGCTCTGCGCTGTGCTCGGGGGAAACACCCGCATCAACGGTGACCATGGGGGGCTGGAAGTCTCTGGCTTGTGCAGGCAGAGACCAGGGGGAAACAGAAATGCTGTCAGGAAGGATGAATTTGCTCCAAGGAGATTGGTATGCCTGCTGAACCAGACTGGAGAACAGTGGCGGGAATTTTTCACTCATTTGCACCCATCTCTAATTTCTTCCACCAACGCTCTGGCAGAACTGAAGTCTATTGATGTTTAAAAAGCTCTTGGAGCTGGTTTTTTCTCTCAGGGTGTTTTAGATGTATGCAATACATTGTGACTATGCTCCCAGAAACCTGTTGGATGGGCTGGATTTTGTAAATATGAATGTTAAGTCACAGATAAATGAACAAAGCAGATAAGCAGGTACAGGAGAAAATGCTGCTGTAAATCCAAGGTGTGCCTCTTCTGTAGCTGTATTTGGGAATCAGAAAGAAACCAGCACTCTGTCCCGTTCAAGGTAATGGTAGTTTTGGTATTGGGCATACATAATTTGGACTGGGTCCAGACCCTCTTTCTCCCTCCTTTTTTAATTGCTCTTGCCATAATTACCACTATTGTTGTAGGTAGTTGGGTTTTTTCCTCTTGTGTGCAAAAGCTATGATGCAAATGGGAGTCACTCCCAGAGAGTGCCCAAGGGCTGGGATGCAACTGCCTTGAGATGGGTCATGCTGAAAAATAATAAGAGTCAGGGGACTCATTCCAAACCAGATGGCACTGGCAAACATGCTGTGCAATCACTGTGGTCCAAAAGAAGTACCAGAGCCATGAGCCTTGGTCATGCTCCAAAAAATCTGTGCAGCTGGGCAGGGACTCACCTCTGCTCTGTGGTGGTCATACAGGAGGGATGGGACTTTTTCTCCCCAGAGCTATTTTAAAGTCCTGGGCAAACAAGGAAACTGGCCACGGACAGGAAACTCAGCAATTGCACAGTGCTGACAAATGTTCAGAGACTATAAGGCACAAAAGCATGGAGAAAATGGGGATCCTTGAGCTCTCCACTTCATTTTTCATGTGTAGGGATCTCAGGTGCCAGTCACAAAGAGACCAGACATCTGCAGACAACCCTGTGATATTTAAATTTATTTTTAGCTAGGGCAATGTAATTTGTGGCTAATGTGATGGTTTGAAAAAACAGGATCAGAAAGCAGTGAAGTTATTTATGTCTTTCAGCAAGACCCACACAGCCTGTTCCAGCAGCTCTACAGCCCCAGCCTAAGCCCCTGGGCAGAGGGCATGTGCATGGCGATGGCACAAGGCTGTGAGCTCTGCTCAGCTTTAGTACTAACAGACATTATTTGAGCATGTTATAAAGTGGCATTCCAGTAACCTTAGGCTCATACACTCTCTGCTTTCCTCTCACTAAAGTGGGAGTGCTATGGTGCTAAACTGAACTCAGTACAAGGGAGACCTGGGTACTTTCAAACTCCAAAATGGAGCCTTAGTTGAGTCAGGTGATGAAGAAATACTTATATTTATTTTCTACAACATCAGTTGTATACTTTTTGCATTGTCTGTCCTTCAAAGAATGACAGTTTAGGGCTCCAGGGGGATGAAGAGGGATGTTTGGTTACTTTTTTTGCCTTAGCAGAAAATCATCCTTGAATAAAGATCCCAGGAACATTATTAACCCCAAAGCATATGTTCCAGAAAATATGATTATGAAGAACAGAGTCTAGGCACACATACAATGGAAATTATTTCCAAATTTTGTCTTCTGTCCTATCACAGGACACCTCAACAAGGTGCTGTCAGGACAGGACTTAACCATAACTTTTCAACAAACCCCCTTAATCAACCAAGTTGATAGATATTTGTGTAGTGCTAGGGCTGAATTTGGCAATGCCTTGGCAAAGGTTTGCAAAACTGTAATTTGCAAGTAAGTTCCCTTCTGTTCTTCATCAAATATTCACACTTTTTTGGTTTTGATTTCCATTATTCTTCAGGGTACCACATACTTGAGGTACCTGAGATGCACATAGGTACTCTTGGGTCTGAAAGAAACAGGGATTAAAATATGCTTCATTAGCTGTGGGTAGAGGTCTATTAGCAGGGAACTAGAAATGTTTCTCGTAGAGCATATTTCTGGCTCTATACCTGAGATGGCTGTGACTATTAGTACTGTGCATGTTGTAATGATTTGTAGTAGAAAATAATATATTTCACTGTATTTCCCATACAAATATTGTCAGTTCATTTTATAAAATTGGCAGCTCTCTTAATTTTTTCACATTTTCCCCTTCAGAAAATACTTACTTTTCAAAAAGAAGCAAACCACCTTTATACACAGACAGCCAGACTATGCCACGAGGGTTTTTCTTTTATGTGGGTGTTGCTACAAAGGAAGATTATAATCTAGGGCTCTTGCCTGTGGGTTATCTTGCAAATTGTCTAAGTTCATTTATAAAAGTGTAGGATATGGAATAGGACTTCATAAGAAATAACCAGGATATTTCAAAAAATCTCAGTATCTTGTCATTTCCAATTCCTAATCTGCTAGACTGCAGTGCTGTCAACAGTGTGGCCCAGAGATGTCAGGTGTCAGAGGGGTGTTCAGAGGAACAGGACAGTGCCAAAAACTCAGCCCTAGAGCTGCCAAATCTTACAGTAAGACCAGGCCACTTTCTTTTCCTCCCAGACTTTTGTTTTCATCACTACTTTTCAAAGTCCTGGCTAATGCAGTACCTGAAAGATGTTTTTTTTTCAGTTCAAGAGAGAGTAAAGACTACCTGTGCCTCTTTACCACAACAGTACAAGGAAGTTTTCTGAGGTTCATGCTTCATTAGCTCAGCTTCTCCAGCCATAACCATTTGGGTACCATGTGCACAACCTGCACAGTGATTATGGTAAGATAAAAATCCTTGATGATTCTTTCTGCCCTGTGGTCCATGCACTGCCACCAAAGGTGGGAGACCTTCTGCTGTCCCTGACTATAATTCTATTGCTCAATACCTGCAACATCAGATATCACAGGAATTACTGCAATAAAAAAATACCCTGTGAGATGATGTAATTTATTTTTTAAAAGTTAAGAGATTAAGTAATCAAGAGTCCAGCATACTGACCTTGTGGCTCATTCTCATCTTCTCTCTTTCCCCCAGATGGGGATTCCTTACTTCTTGTCCACCAACTTCGAGGCAGTGGTGACTGCTTGGGATCACCTTCTCAGAGCTGTGGGTATAAGCAAGATATATCAGGTTGCATATCACCAAAATGCTAAGATCTTACCATCTTAGCTGGAGAAATGGCCTTCACTGAATGGAAAAATGCTGGATGCACAACAGCTACAGGGCTGCTTCTGCAGTGGATACTGGCTCTGCTCTTCCAAATGACAGCTGGTTGACACCTCTCTTTTTAAGGTTCATTCCTCTGGAAGATATGACTGCCATGAAATAGCATTTTGCTGCTTGGGATGAGGAGATAACACTTCAGCCTTTAGCCTGTCCGACAATTTTCATGAAAATGGATTCCAACTCTCCTCTGCAGACTGAAGAAAAGCAGGTGTTAGCCATCTAGCGTGTTTTGAGCCAAGGCTTGTGTGGGACACACGAGATAGCGCCAGTGATTCAGTGTCAGAGGAGACATACTAGGCACATGTCAGGGCTGCAAAAACCTTTCCCAAGTGGGTCCAAGTACAAATAGGCCTCACTGTGTCAGCCCCAAGGCCAGAACCATTCTGCCTATGATGAAGCTCCTACTTCATCTCCAAAGCTGCCAAGCTCTCCTACAGCACTGCTTTCATTAAATATATAGGGTCAGGGGCCAAGCTGCCTCCCAGCCAGCTGAGAGTGCTGAAACCCCATCCACTACTGCCCTGTGAAGAGGATGGAGTAGGGATGTTCAGGGTATTTTTGTCCAGGAACATTAATGGCAAGTTTGCTGTTGGCCAGAAACACAAGAAAAAACACATCTTTATGTTAACAAGTGGCTCTCCTTTTTCAGCGGGGAAGACCAAGGGGAGCTGTAAGGGCAGCTTTCACTTTCCAGAGAGGAAAGCACCACTGCTTTTTGCCTGTGTTCTGGAGGGCAATATACAGCAGCACATCTTTACCTAGACAGTTATTTAAACAGCGCACATGTCAAGCAGTGAGCCCAGCCCCAAACTCCTCACTCGGTGTTTCTTCCTCTTGCACCCGGCTAGAGTTTGGCCCTCCGTTTCACAGCTTATGTTCCAATGGCATACGCTCTGGCTCAGGAGGGAGAGCCGGGCGCTGCAGCGGGAGTGGGAGGAGCTGTCCCGGGGAGCCAGCACCCCGCTGGCCTCGGAGCCGGGGACCCTCCGCCGGCGGGACGGCACCGCCCCCGGTGCCGCTCCTTACAAGGCTGGAAGGGTTCCCCATCTTTCCTGCGGCGGGGCGAGCCGGCCCGCGAGCCTGACCGTAGATGGCTGTGGAAACCTTCAAGCTCCCGGCCAGGCGCAGTGAGGCCAAGCACAGCCCAGCGTGGGAAAACCTGGAGGGGGTAGTGGCATGGCCCACCAAGGACTCTCGGCTTTTGTCCCTACACCAAGCACCCGACACCGCTGGAGTCGGGGAGAGGCAGAGTGATCAGAGGGAGTCCAGCCCACCAGTGCTGCCGTGATCCAGCTTGTGTGCATCACTCATCCAGGAGACCCAGTCAGGGCCACTGCCTGCGGGGCTGGACAGCAGCCACGCTAAACCCTGCTTAAAGCTGTCATGTAAAAAGCCTACAGTTGGATTCCCAGGCATCCCACGTGGAAATGCATCTGTCCTTCCTGGGACAGGAGCACAACTACAAGGAAGTGCTTGATGCCTGCCTTGCAAAAAAAAAAAAAAAAAAAAAAAAAAAATTAAATAAATCATATTTTTTTAAAAGTCAGGAAAGAAACATGTACCAGTCCACTGGGGTTAATTTGTTGTTCCAACAAAAGACATGAGAGACTGATGTCTTGATATGTGGACTTCAGGCTTAACGTGAGGTCTGCTCCACCACTCAATATTATTTACTTCTCCGCAGTCACTTCATCTCTCTGCTACTAAAGAAGTAGCTTAGGCTTTCTCAAAGGAAAAAAATAAAAAACAGAATATATAAATGGAGAGCAGGATGCCCTGGAAAGAGCTCCTAGGGATGGGAGAAGACCTGTTTATGGGATAAACTCTAAATGGAAAAGATGACCTCTGGCCCTGACTGCTGGGCTACAGCCACAGGGAGCACAGGTGGAACGTGCACACAAGCAGCAGCCCAGCCTGAATGAGGTAGTGGCTGGGCTGTCTCGAGAGCCTCCTTCCCTTGGTCTCAAAGTGCCACTGTCTACATTTCTCACATCCCTCTTTACTTGCTGTGTATCAAAGCTAATTTTATGAGAGGCTTGGAAGGAAGGCACAAGCAGGTAGTCATGGCTCAGAGAGTCAAAGCACTGCAGGGGAGCCCAGGGCTTGCACAGCTGGTTTGAAGCCTCCTCTTAGAGAAGAGATTAAAGGAAGCTGAGGAGAGCAGCTAACTTAGTTTGCCTGCTGAGCAGCTGTCCCTGCTGTATGCTGTTGGTGCTGCCCAGCAGCATTGTCCTCGCTTGTCTTACAGCACTGGACACACTGCTCCACAAGTGTCACCTCCCTCCAAGTGAAGCCACTTCAAATATAAAAGTATGAGGTTCTCTGCTGCTTTCCAAGTACGAAGCTTTCTGATATAAGAGGTAACTCTGCACTGCACAGTTTGATTTCCAGTAGCTGTGCAGAGTTGCTCCCACTGTACAGAGAAGAAACAGCCAGGAAAATTAGCTACTTAGGAGACAAGAATAATGAACACGAGATGATTTTCTGTACAAAGGCATGCATAACCCATAGCTGCTTCCATGCAGCAGTTTTTGCTTGCAGAGTGCAGAAGTTTAACCTGTTCTGCAGAGACAGGCAGGCTGCCAACCATATAGGTGCTCCTTGAACCCTCCAGAGAAGTGGGGTGAAAGGACTTCTTCAAGCAAAGCCCATAGCCATACCTCTTTGCACAATGGATAGCTTTAGGCTCCAGGAGGTGTATTTTGGGAAGGCAAGCTAATGGAGCAGTGACTTTTGGCTCAGTGTGTGGGTCCTGCTCCAATTCTGAGAAAAGTCTGAATTTGGATCCCAGCCCCACTGACTCAGTATCATGTTCCCCACTCACTGCTGGACCACTGTGTGCTGAGAACAAGCTGACATGCCTGGAATGCTCTTGGTATGTTTTTCAGCTGTACAAACTACTTTTCTGAAGGGAGTGAGCTCTTCCTCCACACCACACTGTGCTAAGCTGTGCCACTTCTGCTGCTGGTGGAGGCAGGCAGCTTGGCATTGTACAGAAGAAACTGAAAATCTCAAGTGTTTCTCCCAGGGCAGCCTCAGGAGCACTAGATGATACTACAGGAGCCTTGATTAGCATCCTGAAGACCACAGGTAAGAGGTAAGCATCAACCAACTCCCTTCACACTTAGTTTTAGTTTAAAGCATTTTAGAGCAATTATGTCCTGACGATGTAATATAATGAGGCTGAGCCTCTCTAGAATCACATGAATCTGCATTTTCTTAGCCCTCTATGAACTATCTGACATTGTGGCTCCAGACCCAAGTATGGATTGTGAATATAGTTTGCAGTTTGATGACACTGTCACCCATCTAACTGTTGAAATAAACAACTGATGCTAAAAGCATGAGAAGATGGAGAGGCCATGAGAGGTGCATTTAAAAGCCAAAACCAGGACTGAAGCATCTCCTGTCAGTATTTGGAGTATTGATGGTGAGTTTTGATGGTAGCTGTAACACAGAGAACTGCCACTTCCTTTATGAGGCAGCTGGAAGTGGATTTAAAGCAGTTTTTTTCCTTCCAAGTGTATATAAATGTATTTTTTCCCCCAGCCCCTTTCACCTCTCTCAGCTGAGTCAAGTTCTTGCAGCAGTTGTGCTGCAGTGTGCTTTACACATGGGTGTCTGATGAGACTGTCTAGGTCAGGTTCCATATGTCTGATTTTATGTTTTTATGACCCTACAGTTGTAAATACTTTTCTTCAATTATTAATCTCTTTATAATCATGTAGCTTCATGGTACTGTCTTACCCTCTGAAGCTGACAGTATTGCACAATATGAAACCCGGCTGGAGGGGATCACACAAGGTGACACAGGGTTCATCTTCCAGCCTCATGGTGGGGTTCATTGTCCCTAAAGTTCAGCCTTTCTTATGACTGTCCTACTTGTTCTTTAAAATATCCAGCAGTGGAAATTCAGCCACCAATTCCTTTGGTAGCCTCCTCAAGTGCTTTGATATCCTGACCATTTGCAGAATCCCCAGTGGCTACAGCAAATGGTGTGTTACTTTTTGCAGTAAACTTTTACGTATTTGAGGACTGGTACTGTGCCTCACTTAAATTTTTTCTTCCCTAGACTAAACAAAGCCTGCTTCTTCCAGTCTCCTCTCAAAGGTCAGGTTTTCTAGACCTCTGAGCCTTCTTGTTACTTCTCCTTTGGACTCCCTCCAGCCGATGTGTATCTGTCTTAAAAACTGGCACCCAGAGCCAGACACAGGACTCCATCCACAGCCTTACAAATGCTGAGGGGGACAGAAGGCTTGCTTCTCATGTTCTACAAATGACACTGCTTTGTGCATGCACTTCTGGACATGGATTTCCTGGGGAAAGGCCTGAAAGAGCTGCAGCTCTGGCATTACCATCTCCCTGCATAGCATTCATACCTTGCTGCGCCGCTGCAATTACACAGCATTCCCTAGCTGCTGACAGTACAGTCTGCTCCAGATCTGTTGATGTGTGCTAGTATGTGTTTGCTCTGCATATAGAACTCACATAGCCTCAACTCTCACACCATGCACTTCCCCACAAAGAATTAAAGACTGCAGTACATGCCTAGTCTGCTTGTATTGCATTTAGCATTGTATTAAAATTCTACCATCCATCACACTCCATGGTTTCCCCTACAGGATTATCCCAGACCTGCATCATTTATGGAGCAAAAATTACGAGCAAGTGAACTTCATGCACAATCAGGTCTTACACCAGCTCTCTGCAACCTGTCAGGGATGGAGAGGCTGTGTGACCACAGCACTGAGCTCTCTGGCGATTCATTTCCGTGGCAGAATCCTGCAGATCTTCCCCCAGGAATGCTTCTTTTATGCAAAACTGTCCCATGGATGGATGGATGGAACCTGGGGTCTGCAGACAACTACAGACCACTGCAGCAGCATGCAAAATCTTGAGCAAGCACCCTCAAAGAGCTCTGCTCTAAACGTATCTGAGCACAGTTGTGGGTTTGTTCAGGCAGGGATTGCTGACAACAACTGTGACCTACAGCTGCATGCCCTACCTATACTGGCTGTATTTGTAAGGGACCCCGCACATCCCAGAGCAGTGATGGGTGGCATAGCAATGATATTGCCGTCTGGTCAGTGTTAGACCTGCAGGTTAGTGGCAGAGCCATGTGGGAAAGAAGCCAGTGCAGTGTGTTATTGCTGAAGTATGATGAGGCAGCTGCCTTGTTCAGAAGAAATAAAATGTTTGTTGGCTTTCTCTTTGGAAAGTGATTCCAAGCCATGGCCAGAAAGGGCTTCTGCTTGAAAACAGCCTGAGGATACCACTGTACAAGTGATATACTTGAAGGTGGGGGAGGGCTGGGTTTTTTTCAAGCACTGTACTACAAAATAGCAGACTTGCAATTATGGAGAACATCAAAGTGAATGGATTTTAAGTGAAGTTTTTAAACTGGAGCTAAATAATGATACGTCTGAGAGCTCAGTGACTCTTGTATAAAAAAAGATTTTCTGTGAAAGCAAGGGTGGAGCCAGAAAGAGACTAATCCTTGTGCTTGCTTTTCTTCTACCATGTTGCAGCTGTTCCCTTTCCAGGAAAACTTTGCAACATTTACCTCCAAAGCTTGTCACACTTGTTCCATGGTCAGTTTTGGTGCCTGGGAAGTGAGAGAAGTAACAAATTCTTCCTCTTCCATCTTTAAGCCACAGGCACATCATCAGGCAAGCTTTGCTCAGTCAGAGAGTGAGAACAAGAGACTCAAACCTAAGTCTCCCTCTTGGAGGCACAAGGAATGAGCCATCCTATATTTCGTTTGCAGGTCCCCAGAAGTAAGCAGGTTCTCCTGTCTTCTTGCTACCATGGAGAAGGCACTGGTTGGCTTTGCCTTTCAGAGCTCTGCTCATGGAGGTGTGTAGCTTCTGCAGCAGCTGCTGTACCATGGCTTCCTCTGTGCCTCAGGGCAGCCCCTTCCTCTGCCTCCACCAGGAGAGATGGCACTGAGCATGGCCTGGATCAAGCCTTTGGTTTGTACACAAGTTGTCAGGGGTTTGTGCACTTATGGTGTCCAGTGGTATGCTCTCTTCTACACTTTAATCCATTCCCTGTCTCTTTCCATGTAGGAACATGGAAAATGCTATTGTCTTAACTTCTCTGGTCTCTGAGTCTCCTTATTGTTTGGGCCAGACAAAGGTACTGTGTCAGCAACGTGAAATGGAATGTCCTTTAAAGACTGACACAGAAAACCAAAAAGACCAAGGAAAAGAAGCCCGCAAAGACCTGCCCCTCAGTAAAGGGCAACTTGGAAGCAAAACATTAAAATGAGAAGTACTTACCATGGGTGACCGAAGGTCTCTGTGCCCATATCATAGAAGAAAGGTGGTAACCCCAGTGAGGTGGTCATTTCACTGTACAGTGTGTTTCATGGGCATCTAATGTGATTCTGTCAGTGCCACTGGATGGTTTTACTTCTGCAGAACCAGCTCAGCAGCTGCCCAAGTTGCTTGGGTTCCATGATGCTCCTGTGCACTTCTGAGCAGCAAACACCCTTCCCTTCAGCAATAAAGTGAGGGAGAAAAGGGTATGTTATATGGGCAGTGTTGGTCAAGTACTCCTTAAAGGATGAAAGTAGATAGGGGTACGTGATAACAGGACTATAGGACTAAAGATGTAACTCTTGATTCTATTGTTGTTCAAGTGATGCTGTGAAAGCAAAGGGAACCATCTAAAGTATACTCTGCTAGAAAAGTAAAATCAGGATTTTTACAGGGAAAAAAATAATTTTCACAAAATAACACACATCAAACAATATTAGCAAATATATATGAAGACTGCTCTATAAGTCACTTTGGCCTTAAAGCTCATGCTCTGAACAAGCAGAGCTGACTTCAGCAGAAGGAGGAGATAATATCCTCTTCAGGTACTTGTGCAATCCCACAGTTGAGGATGAAGGACTGGGGAGCCAATTTTGGAAGGTCAAGTGATTGGGAAGGGAAGTAAAGGGAAAGAGGACTTAGGATAGTAGGGTCCTAGTAGAAGAGGAAACACAACTTGGGTGAAGAGGCCCTGAAGGATAGAAGACATTTTGTACTTGGGAGCTTCATTTGGGCCTCTTTTTTTTTTTTTTGTCCAAACACAGCATTTCTACCTTGGTTGCTCCTTTTTTTTCTTCCTCATTTCCACCTAACCCTGGATGACCATGGCAATTAGTCCATGACACTTCTTAAAAACACAAGTTCTACCCAATCCCTGGGCACAGGCCCCTTCCTCCCAAGACCCCATGAAGCACGGTATACCCCACTGAGCTCAACCAAATTAATGTGTACATTTCCCAGGGCCTGAGTTCTTATTGGTAGCGTGTCCTGAATTGGCGACATAGAAATGATGAAAAAGAATTTAACTTGTTGAATTCTTTACTGTGACGGCCCAATTTGCAGCTCAAATTTAAGTGCCAAATCTCTGAGCAACAAAGTTTTTGTGCATCTGCAGAATATAAGCGCTGAAACTTGGCTGTGAGACTTCCCAAAACAGAAGTCAAGGGCCATTCCAATACAGCCTTGTTCATTGTTGTACAGTGACTGAGCTCACCTGCTGAGCCTCATTACAGAAGCTTATGGATGTTCTTGGCAAGAAAACAGATATGTCCCCAGGGAAGCTTGTGACCTGTAGCTAATATGCAAAGCACAAAGAGAATGAGCAGTGAACAGTAACCAGAAATACCCTAATGCCTTTGGGCTTCTTCCTCTTTTCTTCTGTTGCAGGCTGAAGAAGTAGGATGTACGTCCAACCATTCCCACGGTGACTCTGCCCCCTGCCCCACAGAAAGCCCACTCTCCCTTCAATGGATCAGAAAGACTTTACTGGAGACCCAGTTGATCCAGCAAGGTTGGAATAATGCCCACGGAAACCAGCAGCAATCTTGTACAGAGAAGAGAAATCTAGAGTAGTGAAAGGAAGTAAAGAAAACCAGAGTACTGCTGGGGTTACAGGCACCTCTCCCATCAGCAGCACCGGTCTCTGTAGCTCCTGTTGCTGCTGTGCTTCCCTCTCCCATTGCAGGCTCATCTCTTCCCCTTTGTGGTGCCAGTACAACTTTTTGCAAGGACAAAGGTCAAGTGGATCCGGGAACTATCCCAAGTATGTCTTTTTCCCCCCCTCACTATTGCTCCTAAGTTCACAAAACTCAGGCCAAGAACACTCGCTTCCTTTTGTTAAGGAGTTTGTAAAAAGCTAATAATTGGGATGGGCTTAGGAGTGAAAAATTAAGATATTTCCCAGAAATCCAAGAATGAATTTTGAGAAGGATGATGAAGTTAGAAATACAAATGTCAGGGGCAATTCAGAGAGAGGTCGTAATATGCTAGAAACCTCACAGTGGTTCTTGATTTTATAACAGTTTGTTGTACTTATGTATCTTAAATTGTCTAATCCATCCTTTGCCCTGTGCAAGAAGAAATAGGTACATGAACAGGATATTGGCAACTAAAATCATTTTTCTATGTACAGTATCACCAGATCACTGGGTGTATTTTACACAGGTAAGAATAGTAACTTTATGAGTATGGGGATAGTTGCTTTGCAACTCAACTCCAACTAACCAAAGAGGCAGCATCTAGAAGACAGCCACGCAGAAACCCACTGCATGTCTCAGGGCTTGGATCTTCATGGTGCTGAGCATTTTCTGGGAAATGCTGAAAAACCCCACTAACTAAAAGGCAGCTGAGACCTCTCACCACATTTGTGAAGGTCTGAAATGCGGTTTTCAATAATGGACTCTTAAAATATAAGGCCAGCCAAACAAGTAGGACCCCCTGCCTTAAAATACAAAGCCTAAAACTTCTCTCGAGGAATGTGTTTGCTTCCCTCTTCCTTTTTTCCCCCCAAATCTCTACCAGTTCCCATATCATTCTGGATTCCTCAGGTGGAAAATGTCTTAATAAATAATAAAAACTAGCAGGTTCAAAACTGTTAGACATCTTTGTTGTTTCTATCGTGATCAGGCTGTAGCTGTCGGTTCACAAATTCTGTTTCTGGGCATTCATCGAATGGTTGTACGAAATAAAAATTGGCCCTTCCTCTTCAAAATTATGAGTATTACTGTACTTACATATTTAAATAATTTTTCTTCATCTTGACTGATGCATGGTAGAGTGAATGCAACTCTCTGAACGGTGCAGAACTGTTTTAATTTTGATAATTATATTTGTGTTTTTGATGTCAGCAAGTGTACATAAGGAGTATCACATGACACATGAAGACAGAGTACAGCACAGAGTGCCATTATACCATACATCTGTCCATTATATGGACAGTTATTTATGCACAGTTATTTATGCCAAGAAGTGAAAGAATATATCCAATTTCACCTCCAATGTTTGTCAAGTAGCAGGGAAAAAAAATCCCCTTTTTTCCAAGTGAAGCTCATTTGTGTATTTCAGGGCTAAATCCAGCTTGATGTGGAACATTTCAGCTCAATTCAACCTGGTGCTTTGCAGCATCTTTCTAGTTCATTCTCAGCTACCCCCTCCTCCCACATACCTGGGCCCCAAACTCTCTGCTTCCTGTATCGGACGAACTGGGAAACAAGCTCGCTGTGCTCTGCACGGTGTTGTAGAACGGCGTTTCCTTGGCCTTCCTCTCAATTTTGTGAGGGATGCCATAGTGCTTCTCAGCGAGGCTAGCGGGGCAGCAAACAATGCCGCTGTCCTTTTTACCCCCTCCACTCGTTTAACTAACGGAAGCCCATGTCGAGGGTTTCCGTGTTGGTACTCTCCTTAACAGGTTTTGTTTCCCTTCTAGGAATCTGCTGGATGAGCCAAACGCGCTTTAGTTAAGCTTTTTTCCTGTCAAACAGGATATTTGTGGACAGCCATTAGCAGGTGTGCCTGCGCGGCCCTGCCGCGGCACTGGATGCCCACGGCTGCACCTGCTGACTCCGGGTGTGAGGACTCTGACTGCCGGTGCTGGCAATCCCAGCCTCGAGCAGCGGTCACCAGTCAGGAACAGGGTAACACAGCCTTTTCTTTCTGCATCCTCGGTGTGGGCACACCTGCATGACCCCACAAGAAGGCCGTGATTTGAGTCGGGCAGCAGCACTGTGGGGCTGTGAGGGGGCACCCTCACTTCGGGGCTGGCCGGATGGGCCAACAGCTGTGCCACACGAAAACATCCTCACAGTGACAGGATTTAATGCACCTGAAGTTTGCATCAGGGAAAGTTTATGCTGGATATTAGGAAAAGGTTCTTCACCCAGAGGGCGGCTGGGCACCCAGAGAAGTCGCAGCACTAAACCTGACAGAGTTCAAGAAGCGTTTGGTCAATGCTCTCAGGCACAGAGTGTGACTGTCGGGGTGTCCTGTGCAGGGCCAGGACTTGGGCTCGATGATCCTTGTGCGTCTCTTCCAACTCAGGGTATTCTGTGACTCTGTGACAAAATGCCGCCCGGATCCGCCCGTGAGGACGCGCCCAGTACAGGCTCCCGGGCTCTCGCGCCCCATCCAGCCACGGAGCCCCTGAGAGACAAATGCCCCGAAAGCGGCAGAGAGCTTCCCCTCACGGCACGGCACGAGCGCAGCGAAGCCACCCGCGGCCTCCGCCCCGGGCCGGAGAGGTGTCGGGCGGGGCCGCGAACAGGGCGGGGCTGCCCAAACCGCCTATGGCGGCACACGGATGCTGTGACGGACGTGTGTGCCAACCAATAAGCGAGGGCCTCCCACTCGGAGGCCCTGCTCGGCCGCGCGGACCGCGGCCAATGAGAAGCGCGGAGGCGGGCGGTGGGTGGGGCGTCCCGCCCCCGTGTGCTGCGCGCGACTGAGGCGGAGAGGTGGGAGCGGGCGCCGCCGCCGCGCGCTCGGGCTGAGCGGCCGCGGGGCCGGGACGGGCACAGCGGGCAGCGGCA
>VXAC01002937.1:467330-561495 GCA_013399225.1 Rhipidura dahli | reverse complement strand
GTCACCGGCTCCCGGCCCGCAGGTGCGCCCGGGCGGAGCGAGGACGGCGGCGGGTGGTGGCGGGGCCCCTCCGCATCCCTCCCGCAGCCCCGCTACCGCCCGTGCTCCGGCCCCGCCGGCGGGACAGTAACTGGCTTCTGGTTTGAATGGTGTGGTTTAGGGCAGGGCTTGCGCGGAGCTTATGTCCAAAAATGGTAACATTCGGCCCTTTTTAAACCGAAAGGATGGCGGTGGGGAGGGGAGCTCAGGAGGAGCTCCAGCTTCGCTGCTCGCTAGTTATATTTTTTCCCCCCTTCTCCTTTAAACCAAAAGCATCCTGTATTAGATCACTCAGGAATCCTAATCCCCGAAACATTTCCGTTTTAGTCACTCCATCAGACAACAGTAAAGCAGAATTTGGAACAACACTCACGCTGGCATGGCAGGGGCACTTGGGGGTGCAGCAGGCTCCCACGGGCTTCCCAGCCAGTCCCTCGTTCTCTCTGGGCTCGTGTTTTGGATCATGCCTTGCTCTCCCTGTGCTGTGAGCAGGCAGAATAACCCCAGACCTTCCGTGAGAAGGGGGATGATACTGCTTTTTTATGCATAAATGATATATTAACATATATAATGTAGCCTGAGGTGAGGGGCTTTCTGTAGGAAGCTGGGAACAATTGGGAAGGAGAGCACAGCAGTGTGAAGATGATTATTCCTCTTTAACCCTTCTCCTCTTCCCCTCCTCTGCTTCCAGATCAAAGGTTTTCAGGTTTTCCTGTTCAGAGCTGTCTGAAATGGTGCCACTGAGAAGTTTTTCCCCAGGAGTCTGATGAGTTAATGGAAGGTGATAGCTGTAGAGCTGCTGTCAGTGGTTTCCTTGCTCAGGAACTTAAGTGCTCAGAGTAGGCAGCATGAGAACTAAAGTATACAAACAAGGGCATTTACTGGAGAAAGAGTTGATAGTCTGTGAGGTTATATTTCAGCAAAGGAAAAGCAAGGAATGCAGTCTTGGTCTCGGCTGTGAGTGCTGGATGGCTTGTCGGAAGTCAGAGCTCTATTCCTTTGAGGAGGGAAGTTTCTTCCTTTTCAAAAGATCTGCCTGGCTGCAATCTCTTTTTCCAGTCGTTTGCGTGTATCTGGCCAATACATCTAGAAACAGCTATTGGGGCCCAGAGCAAGATCATCAGCCTTGCTAACAGGCTGTGAAGGGAAATGATTGTCATGCTCTGGGGTTTTTTTGCCTTTTATGGTGCATGGTGAGATAAAATATTTTATAAGTAGCGGGACACCAATTTGGTTGTTAGAAGCAGGAGTGGAACCTTTGAACTCAAAAGATGTCTCAAACCCAGGGTTGTAGTATATGCTGTAAATATCATGCTCTTAGTGTTGCCTCCTTCCAGGAGATTTTAAGTCCTCTTGGTCCTATCACAAGAGGGTGACAGAGAGCTGCTGTGTTAACTTGGGTTACTTGTGCAGAGGGAAGAAACCAAGAGGGAGTTTTAAGTAATAAATGCATCTATTTCAAAATAATGAAAGCCAACTTCTTGTGCCAGTCGACAGCTGCCAGTTGAATTTGATGTGCTTGGAGTCACTCTCCAAGTTGCTGGACTGGAGGACTCTATGTAGTTAAATGTCTGTCGCTGGTGGTGGGATCAGTTCATTGTTTCTCTTCCTTCTGATGGACAGCTGAAGCTGTTCCCTTCTGCAGTGGGTGCAAGCTCAAAGTTTCATGGTGACCCACCCCTCTGGTGTCTGTAGTTAGGAAGATCAGGTCTGGGAGTGATGGCTTTTCCCAGTTGCAGCCCATTAGGCTAATGTCCCCTCCTAGGGATTGGTGATTGGATCCCAGCCTGGACAGGCTATGCAAATATTGAGGGACAGTCTTGCTCTTCTGGGGGTCTGAATGTGACCAAAAACCCTGTTGGGGTCTTGGGTTTGCTTCCTTCTGAGGTAGGGCAGTAACAGTATCTACCAAGCAAAAGCCTGCAAAGTGTGGTGTAGTAAAACTGTCAGTCCTTCTTACCTGTGAAATGAAATCACTGCAGTAATTAAAGTTAAATGTTCAGTACAGTACGTGTTAGTTAACAGCTTACTGAGACAAAGAGGAGAGGTTCACGCCTGCCAGATATTCCTGTAGATTCTTTTCAGGCTCAGACTTTTCATGTTGACTCACATGTTCTAGGTTTTTCTTCGCCTCCATGTGATTAAAGTACTACTGAATTATTGTCATTCTTATTTGTAACACTGAGGCCAGCTGGTGAGGCAGACGTGAAACTTTGTTTCTTGGGCCCTCTCTGGGAGCAAGAGCAGCATGTCTAAAGTGGTGGCATGGCCAGTAATGCAGGGAGCAAATGTCTGTGCAAGGAAGTGTCCGTGTCTTGCCGGCTGTTTCCAGCCCAGCCCCTTGTGTCCTGACTCAGTAAGGCTCCGTAGGTTGTGGATAGCTGTGCCTCACTGCTGTCCTGCCAGGCTTTGTACAGCGGACTAACTGAGGCTTGGGAAGTGAGCAGTCTAGTAATGTTACTCAAATATTAATTAAGTCCAACTCCCCTCCACCTGACTGCATGGGCTCAGCAGAACTCACGGCAGACGTCACAAGTGGGAAGATCTACTGAATTTTAGTAACAGCCTCTACAGGAGCATTATAAGGACAAGTTTGCTGAGCTTTTGGGAACTGGTTTGCAGATTTCCTGCCTGTGCTGAGACAGATATTACAACCTTTGCTGTCTGGGATGGTGCTTTGAAATGGGTGAATAGGCAAACTGCAGAATGAATTTTGTATGTGGAGGGTGAAAGTTGGATAAAGTGACAGTTCCTGGGAGGGAAGCAGCTTTCCCTGTGAAGCCAATTTTTCACGTCTCTCTGAAGTGACTCTAAGAGGTCTTAAGGAGCTTGTCACAGCACTGCTATTCTTAAGCAGCAAAAAAAAAAAAAAATTTTGCAGAACAAATTCAGCTACTTTTCACCTGATATAAGCCTCTGCACAGTCTTTTGTGCAGGAGCAGGGGGTCTCTTCTGGAGATTAAAATACTTTCTCCTTTGAACTACATCTCAGTAGTTTGAACTGTTGAACTCATCTCAGCAGTTTCTTCTAACAGCCTTTTCTTTCCTCTGCCTTCTCTTCTTTCCTGTCTGGAGTCAAGCCTCAAAGTAGCACTAGCCAAGGCATAACAAGATTGATCCTGCTTTTTCCCAGATTTACAAAGCAAAACTTACTGAAAGCCATTGCAGTGGACTCACCTAGCTGTTGATATAGACAAGCTTGCCATGTAAAAAGTACATGTGGTCTTTAGTGGCCAAGAGATTGTCACCTGTGCCCACAAGGACACCTCCGTCTCTGGATTTGATCTGAGGGACCAGGTGATCCACTTGGGTGCTCAGCATGCCTGGCTCATCTTCACAGATGAGGTGAAGGGTGATGGTGAGAAGGACAGTCTCTGGCCACTGTGTCCTGAGTGTCAGGAATAATGCTGGGATGAAGTTGTTTGGGGGTGCTGGAAGGGGTCAGCCTTCAGGTCCTGCATACAGCAGGTTCTCATGTGGGCCATTCTCATTTAATGAGCTCATTGCTCAAGGTACACCTCATTCAGGTTTATTTTAAAATCTGGCCTGGAGCAAGTTGTCTCAACTGTAGAGCTGGCAGAGAAACTTTAAATGCCAAATTGCTTTTTGACCTGACAGCTGCTTTCTTGACAATAGGAGTAGGAAGCAGTGTTCATTTGCAGTGTGTACAAGGCAGCCATATGCAACTTTAATGCTCTAAGGAATTATAGTAATGCTTGTCTTTATTTTTTAAAAATCAAAAAATCAAACTGATGGAATTAATGTGCCTTATGCTTGATCTACTGCTGCTCTGCCTTGCCACGTTGGCATCTCTGTGACAATGTGGCAGTAAATGATATCTCTGGCTTAGAGAACTGCACAGTGATTGACGGTGCTGCAGAAGCAGTGATAGCACAGACTTAGGGAGCACCTTTTCTACACCAAAGAAGTGCTTACTAAGTACAGTTGTTCATGGACTTACAGAAATTTCCTGTTAAAAACCCAAGTCTTCTACACAAATCTCCTGAAAGCCCTCTCACTACTCTGTGCCATGCACTGTGTGTGAAGATACACATAAATACAAGGGTGATTCCATCACCTAAGAAGCCATGGGTCTCATGGTTCTACTGTGTCTGCATCCAGCAGGCCTTACTGCCCTTCTGATTAGAATTTTGCTGTGCTAATCACCTCTCTGAGGTGGGGTTATTAATGATAGAAAGTACCCAACTAACAGGGCCGTAATGGAACTACCCCATCTCCAAGCCTGCTGGTAAGCATGCTCCAATCAGGTGGTATGAGCATGGCTGTTCTCTCTGACAAAATGTAAGAACCACAATCATAGCTTCCTTTTCACTTGAATTGAGTGTCCTCTTGTCTGGATAGATACCTTTGAGAAAGGTATCTAGGCTTCCAGAAAGCAACCATTGTGGTAGCTGCTGTGGACCCAGAAAAAGGTGTGTGATACCACTCCTAAATGGAAGTTTGCTAAAATTTCTTTCAGTGGCTTCTTAGATTGAGCCATGAAGTAAATAAATGATGGTTTGTTGATGAATGCACTGCACTGGGTTGCTTTGATCCTGCTGTGACACTGCATAGTACTCTGTGTGGGCCATAGCAAGGGATGGTCCTTGTGTGGTCTCTGCAGTGTGGGTATGGTGCAGGGAAGGTTGCCCTGATGCACCTGAGTATCTTATGTGCCTTGTTTTGCACAGACCAGTATTGATACAGAAGCAGAATAGTGAAATTTGTACTTGCTCAGCTGCTCTTTTGCAGTCAAACAGGCAGGCAGTATAGGTCGCCAGATATCTCCTATCTTTCAGATCAAGCTTTTGTTGTTTAACATCGGTAGCTTGTTGCAAGATACTTGCTTTTCAAAACGTTATACTCAAAAGGGAGCTCTGGAAATATCTGGCTTTGTAGATCAGTTATTTGTCCTTGAGTGTGGGAGCTGCCTCATACTTTCTGTGATCAGGTTTCATCAGGATGTGCGTGTTTGGTTTTTTTAACAAGACCATTATTATTCATTATAACCTCATGGTGGATGATGAATGAGGCATGTTCGTTTTGTTGTGACTTACCCTCCTATTCAGAATCCTGTGTAAGGGAGGAGTCTAAGGAAGAAGCAGGCATGGGTTAAAAAGGAGACTGCAGGATTCTTTCAGGGGGAGTCTATAACAGAGCCCAAGGATCAGCTTATGAGAACATGGTACTCACCAATCTGTACTGAACTTTTCCTTCCAATCCTCTAGGGAAGGGTGAAACACCTCAAAGGCATCCAGCTACTAGCTCAGTGATGTAAAGTATGTGTGTCTGGGGAATTTCTTGATGACTGCTTCA
Source organism: Rhipidura dahli (assembly GCA_013399225.1). Classification (NCBI taxonomy): domain Eukaryota; kingdom Metazoa; phylum Chordata; class Aves; order Passeriformes; family Rhipiduridae; genus Rhipidura; species Rhipidura dahli. The sequence goes on along the minus strand of VXAC01002937.1, from coordinate 556,140 downwards.
GGCAACCAGTTTAAATTCTTGTGCATGTGATTTAGTAATGACATTTTTCAGTGCATTAAGTGTAAAGGCTGGAGAGGATAACATTGTTTCCTGCCCTGACCGCTTGCAGTGCTCACATCTTGGGGTATGTGGCATGCTCTGTAGAGCATCCTTAAGTAGAAGCTGTTTGGAAACCAGTTGGGTGAGAACATGTCCCCTCAGAAACATGTGCTTTTGTATGAGATGGTGTTGTCTTTTGTATAATTCAAGTATAAGTGGGAGGTAACTGAGAATGTGGGACAGTAAACCTGTTCAGTAAAAGTGTTCATGAACACTGGAATCACATTTCTAGAAGCTGTGTATGTTACAGTGGTGGCCCAGTGAATGGTACTGGTTCCTCCTAGCCCTGAAGTCCCTGCTACTCCTGTTGTAGGCACTTTGCTCTTCTCGTGTGTGTTGTGTGAGAGGTGCAGCTCTCATGCATTGTCAAGTGGAGGAGGAGCAGGGTTCAGTTGGCCTCCCCAGCCAGGCTATGAGCCTGTGTGCTTTTCTGTGGTGACTCATTGGAATCCACTAAAAGCCTTCTGCCACTAAGGCTGGCACAAGCAGCAGTGACAGAGTTGGTGAAAACTTGCATGGCTGTGCTGGTGAAGGACTGAGAGCATTTTCCATCTGGCTGTGGATTATCACTGTTGTGCCTGACACTCAGGCTGTTCTCTGGGGTGTGCTTACACTATCAGAGAATGGCTGTGCGCTTTCTGACAATGAGGTGCAGAAAGCAGTCAATGTAGAAAAGAGGCTGGAGAACTGTCTGGGGAAGCATTGGGAAGCTATGACATGCAATGGACTGGTCTCACTTTAATGTGTTGTGTCTCCCCTAGGGGCTAGCTGGATGTGTTGCTGTGATTTTGAGGTATTTTGTACCGTCTAAGAAATTGTGTTTGAGGAAGATGGAAGGTGGTGCAACAGTTCGTTCTTCTGTATGAGAATATAACTCTGATTCTTGCCATGTGTGACTGTTGGAAGCATGATGGTTATCATAAGAAATGTGCTTAGCATGGCTTCTACAAATCTTCCATAGCAATATAAAACCCTCTCATGCCTGAAGGGGGGAAAAGCAGGTGTAATATGCTTCAAAACTGCCAGGGTGGGAAAAACATAACCTCAGCAAGAAAGGCAGCCACCTTTTCTTCACAGAGGCATAAGATTTGCTTTAACTCTGGGATTTTGAGGCTGAAGCATGTTACTCAGAGATTGAATCTGTGGGGATGGGTTGGTGAAGAGTGGTGAGATAGACTTGTCAGCAGCAGTGCTGCCTGTCTGGTGTTAGTCCTGCCAGAGAAGCCTTCTACTGAAGTCTGGAGAACCACCCACCTCTTCCTTTTGACCCCGGTGTATGGAAGTGACATACAGGTTCCCAATAGTCACTCAGATCCTTGAGACAGAACTGGGGACTTCCTGAGCCAATCCAAAAAATGTGTAGGTGAACAAAAGCCCTAGCATTAATGTGATTAATTTAAAAAAAAACTTATTTCCTGTTCCCGTCCCGCCATTGCCTTCCCTGCTCTCATTCCTCTACTGTATGAGAGCAGAACTTGGTATGTTTGTGGTGTGGCCTGGTGCCAGTTTAACCTCCTGGTTCCCTATTAGGCAATAAAGCAGAACCATTTTTCCCCATGCTGATTTCCTGTCGTCATGTCTTGGCCATTCAGCTGGCAGCCAGTGTATCTTACTGGTAAGGGCTGGATCAGGCCTTTGAAAGCCAACTCTCATGCATACTGCAGCTTGCTGTGCTCATGCTTTTACCTGTGGTTGTCCTTTCTTACTCTGCTTCCAAATTCATGGCTGCTTTGAAGCACTACAACATGAATGAGAGTCTGCAGAGACATTCTCAACCTTCAGTGTTCTGAAACAGCTCCCACTGGCAGGGCTGGGGTATGCGTGCATAAACAGAGGATTTTGTTCTTTCATCCAGATGAGTCTTTGATTTGTCATTCTATCTATGTAGACTGGAAATGTGTTCAACCCTGTGGGGTGAGAAATGACAGCAAACCTGTAATTTTTCTACTGTATTAGAGCCAAGATGGGAAGTGTTGGCAAGTGAAAAGACCGTGTATTGGCTACACTCACTACAGTGAACACCACTAATGTGTGTCTCCATATCACCTGTCTGTCAGTCAGATTGGAGTGGTTTCAAGTAGGTCTCTGAATACCAGCAGTCCAGGGCTTACTGGGAGCATCAGGGTGGATAGTTGATGGGTGTGTGAGGCTGCAGGACAGACTTCTTAAGCAGCAACTTTTTCCATATCCTCCTAGATAGCTTATGTGGTCAATGTGAAGGCAGAGATGACTTGATGGATCAGCTGATTGCTTCTTTGGCAGTCTGGTTGACTTGGCAGTGATTGTGCACTGCTGCAGTGTAGGACTTGCCCTTCAGGATAGCACAGGTGGGCTCTGCTCATGTGTCCTGTGCCTGGCCCTCATTTTTCAGAGGGACCTGTGTGAAATCTTGTATGTATTGCATAGCACAGCATGGATGGGCAACTGGTCTGCTCTGCTCCTGCCATGAGCACAGTGCTGGATGGCTGGAGAACTTGCACACAGAATACTGATGTTTCCTTTTATAATGCGGAGGATGACTCTCATGTCCTACAGAGGTGCTGAACCAAGGCCAATTGGCAGTGGAGGAAGGACTTCTACTTTCCATGTCCTCTGGATCAGGCAGCCAGGGCACTTTTTACTCCTCACTGCAGCAGATGATGCTAAGCATTTGAACTTCACTGCTGCTGTAAATGGAAGTTGTGCTCTTACATCTTCACTGCAGGAGCTAGCCCATAAAGGCCTCTGAGAGATGAGAGAGAGTGAGAGAACCATGTATGGTCTCTGCATCCCAGCTGAGTGCTCTTTTCTTCATCATGGAAAATGATGTGTACGTCCTAGAGCCCTGTTTCCTGGCCAGATTCCGTGGCTCTACAGCAGCCAAGTTTTTTTTGCTGCCCAAGTACTTACTTACCTGTAATTCCCTTTATTCACTTTATTTAAATCTACCCTTCAGTACATGGTAAGTTAGTTCTCCTACTTAAATGTATTATCCCCAAGGAAACTGTAAAATTTGACTCCATGGGTGAAAAAAAAAGCAAGCTAATTTCTTAACTTCTAGACAATGCCAAAAAAAGGAGGCCATTTAAAGCTGTTTAGACCATATCTACGCCAGGTTTTATCTCAACAGAAAATTCTTAAATTCCTAAGAAAAAAACTTTTACTGCAGCTAAATTCAGTTCCAAATTTTTAAGCATATGTGTGCTTCTGGGTGAGTTTCCTACATGTGTTACCTGGTTTGGGAGATGTGGGTATCTCCCACTTACGAAGTAGGGGAGAGCAATAGCCCACATGCAGGCATGTGGTGGTAAGAGGAGTGCTGGGGGTATGTTTGTTCAAGCCTCTGCCTTCCCTCCAGCCCTGCTTGTGGTGTTGCTGTACAAGAGGAGCATCTCCAGAGGAAGCATTGGCCTTGGCCCCACCTGGTTCTGCACACAAAGCGAGAAGGAGGCCCTGTGCTTCGTCAGTGCTTGCTCATCAGGCACCCTTTGGCAGCGGTGCCTTCGGGCGGCTGCGCTGTGCAGTGGAGGCTGGCTGCGGGCAGCGGGGGAGTGCAGCCATCAACACCGCTCTTTCAGTCTGTTTTAAAATGGCCAGCGTGTGGAAACTTGCTGTTTCCCAAGGGTTTTGTTGGGCCGTTGGGGAACTCTGGCCAGAGATGAGACTATTTCCAGCTGTGGTGAGCCAAGTGTGAACTCACTCTGGGCAAGATGCCCAGATCCACTGGTTTTTTCTTGCCAGAAATCCTTGCCCTCCAACCAGCGATACCAAGCTCGGTTTCTGCCAGTCCTCAGCTGAAGACATCTGCAGGGAAAAGAGAGCAAGGAGGCCAAGCAGAGCAAGATACTGCTGAGTGGGGCGAGGGGAATAACTGAAGAGCTTGTGCAGGGGGTACAATGGTGGTGTGCCACCACTGAGGGCTCGCTGTTGTGGGTAAGGGCTAGCAAGAGGTGTAGAGACCTGCTTTTCCTAGGGCGAGGAGACATGTAAAAGTGGCTGGTGGTGGTGCAAGAGATTGGCTTTTCTTGGCTAGGCAGAGCTACCTGACCCACAGGGCCATGGCATACTGCTGGCACTACCATCAGGGTAGTCACCTATGAATGAGTATTGTTGCCTTGATTGTGGTTTCACATACTGGGAATTTCTTCTGTGAAGTGGGATATTGCTTTCCTCTTTTGTGGAAGGTGCCCTTCAAGGTGGAGAGGCTGTGTGTCTGGTAATCTTGCCTTCCTCACGTTTGGGAGTCTTCTTGCCTTTCTCAGAAAAGGCATGGCCACAAAAAACTTCATCTTCCAGAGCTGTCAGTCCTTCTTGTTGCAGTCTCTCCATTGGGATAGGACTTCTTGCAGGGATCCATTGGTCCAGTTGCTTTTCTGCAGACTGCTCTGTAGTCAGACTCTGAAAGAGTGAGGAGGTGTATCTGTCAGGTGTGGAGGGAGCCTCCCTTCCCATTATATAGATTTCTGGTCCTCCCAATGCTGGCAACAATTGCTAGTGAAAGGAAATTTCTGCTCTTTTGGTGAGTGCCTTTGGATTTTGGTAGTGTGGGTGGCTACATTCAGCTGCTTGGTTCAAGCTAGCAAGTCTCTGTTAAGACTTTCCAAAAGGCCTGTATTCACGGCTTGCATGCTGAAACAAAGCATCTCAGGCATGATACCATGTCAGTAACTCAGCATGCACACACCTGCCTGCACCATGTCTTTTGGGTCCAGTCACGGAGAGGTTTTGGAGCTGACGGGATCAGTACGCTAACAGAAGACCTTCTGTTCCTGCAAACACACCTCCTCCAACACTGATAATTTTCATGTGCCAACATATCATTTAGTGACACATTACACCTTGCTGTTGCAGCATGTTGCAAGTAGTCTGACCCAGCCAGCTTCTAACAGCCTCCTACAGGGTGAACTGCTGAAATCTTTTTCTATCCTAAACCCAATGGAGTATTTCCCTCCCCCTCCTGTAATGGCTTGTTTCTTTAAAGCTGTTAACTGGCCATAATCCAATCATTACTACTGTAATTAGTGAACTGCTTACAGTAACTAAAGCACTTGAAGCGGAATATCCTCTGATTGCAGAGCTTGGAACAACTTCTGCCTGCAGTCCTGTGAGAGGTAGTTACTGCTGATGGCTCAGGGGTGGGTGCAGGGGACGCAGGGCAAGCCTGGCACAGCTGCCACACTGCCTCTTGCACCTTGCCACAGCAGGGTGATGCCTCAGAGCCCCATGGTTGTGAGCTGCTATGCCTAGCTTAGCATGGTGATCTGCTGTCAAAAAGGAGCCTTCTTTTTGCAAGCTGTGGCAGAAGACAGTGGCTTTGGGTGGAACTTTCAGGGCAGCTGGTGGCATTGAAGGTGTGATGTATTAGTACTTAAGGCTTGGTTTATACAGGGTAGAAAATCACTGTCGCAGCAGGCTCAATGTCTTCTTGCTGTCAGGGTACCCTCTTGTCCCAGTGTGTGCTGCCTGTGCTCTTCCTCCACCTGCCAAATCACCAACTTCATCGGCAAGGCCAAGGGACTTTAGCTTCTGGCTCTGCACATTCATTCCTGCGGGACTTGGGGTTTCCAGGCAGATGCATCCCTTGCTGCACTCTTCAGCCACTTTTCCTCTTGGGAGCAATGAGAGAACTCTCCTGAGGGCTTCACCTGCTCTCCCCTTTATACCCTGGCAGGAGGGCAGTGCTAGGGTTCTTGTCTCTGGCCTTTGTTCTGTTTCCTCATGTTTACCTCCTGAGATGAAGCCTGTTGTAACTTGAGCTCTTCCTTCTTGGGGAGGAGGAGGGCCATGGTGAGGATCAAGTGTGGGCAGCTGTTGAAATAGAGGGCCCTGCTGGAGAGGAGGAGTAGTGAGGGTAGGTGAGTACATACAAGTACAGCAAGCCAAGGCTGTGCAGCGGTAAAATACCTTGTTGCCCAGCTGCCAGCCATGACTTGGCAGGTGTGCTGTACTCAGCAGCTGAGGAGGGTATTTGTTGGCAATATTTGGCCTGTGATGGGGTCAGAAAAATGAGAAGTCTTTCTAGCCTGAGGAGGAGGTTTTTAAAAAAACCACAAAACAACAATAACAAAACCCAAACCAACCAAACATGACAACTACCATCACCCTCAAACCACCCCCCCCAAAAATAACACAAAACCCATCCACCCAAAGCCCACTCCCCTTGCAGGATTTTCATTTTGCTCTTGAGCAGTTAATGTGCAGCATCTCCAGGCTTTATTCCTGAGTGGTGCTGGGCATTAGAGGCAGGCCTGCACCATGAAATGGAGAAAAGCAACCTCTGATGAGAATGAATTTCTTCAGTGTGCCCTGGATTTAGCCTGGGAGGGAAGAGATGTTCTCACCCCTTTGGACCCGGTGCATGTAGTCAGCCTCCACCACTGATGTCTGTATACTTAACTTGTCCTAGAGCTGTGTGAAAGGTTGAAAATGCACTTGTTGCCATAGAGGTCAGAGTGGTCAGTAAGGTGGGGAGAAGTCCTGGAGTGCCAGTGGCCAGAGATCTGTGTGGTGGGCACTGTGATGTGCCAAGATCTCTGCCTGCTGTCCTGAGCAGAGTCTGCCTGTTGCCTTGCCCTCTGCCTGTATCTTCCTGCGCTCTCTTGCTGGGCTTGTATCCTGCAGGGAACTGGGGAAAGGGACCATGTTTCTGCAGTGTTTGTGCACCTCCCTGCACCACAGAATTCTGAGCTTTGAGCGGGGTTCCCAGGTGATCCAAGGCGACAAGCACTGCAAAGATGGCAACTGATTTTAAATGGATCTTGGTTTTTGTTGCTTTTGCATGTTACCTTAAGACCACTTGTGCTGATTTCAGTACATCCTGTTTGTGACACTTGCATGTAATGCACTTGAATCAAAGAAATGATTTGCAATTCCATGTTCTTTTGCACTGCCACCATGTGTTTGATTTGGTGTGAGTTTTAGGTGCTGGTGCAGCCACTGTCAGCACACCCTGATTAAGTGCTCCCAGGTATCTCTTCAGGACCAAGTCTAGTGATGAACCACTTCAAAGTGGTTCTTCTGTATTTCTGTAATGTTTAGCTTCAGGTGTTTGCTTTCAGTATATTGCTACAGACTTGAAATTACAGATAACCCTTTCTCCACACTCTTTCAACTCTGTGAACATAGTACAGAAATATTTGGTAGTGTGTTTCTGATGTGGGTTTAACCAGAGAATAAAATCATAGCATACTATTTTTTGTAAAATTTTGCTTTAAGTTTAAAGCAATCTTAGAGTACTCCTTGATATATTTTTCTACCTATAAATCCCTATCCCAAATTCTACCTCCTCCTCTTCTTCCTTTCTTTTCTTGCCTCACCTTTGTTAACAGGCGCTGGGAAGGGAAATGTGTTCCCATCTTATTCTGCCATTGTGTTCAGTGATCTCATATGCTTTGGATTGAAGATTGATGTTCTGCTTAGGTGAGTTGTTGGCTTTCATGGTCTGATACGTTAACAAAGTGGTGTGCTGCTGGAAAGAGCTTTTGAAACTTTTTGTTAGTAAGATTTTAATAATTACCTTCATCTCTTTCATGTAGAGACTGTTTTGGTGGTGTCACTGTCCTTCAGAGGATATTTGGAAACCCCCCCCACCACTGGTAGTGGGCTCTAGCAGCCCCTGGGCAAGCACTGCTCTGCTTCTGAGAGGGGCAGCAGCAGGGAGGCTTGAGGTGGAGGAGTGTTTGTACTGGGCACAGTCAGGCTGTGGGAATTGAAGGTGTGTATTCAGGGTGCACAGCCCATCCAGAGAAGCAGCTCCCTAGGCAAAGAGCAAAGTTCTTCATCAGTGTTGGAGCATTGTACACAAGTACACAGTCAGAGGTGTCCTTTGGGTAAGTATGCTTCTGGGAATGAGTATTGTCCTCATGCTATCGCAAAGAGTGAGGCATCTGCAAAGCTCACTCGGGTTTCTGTTCCACTCTGACCTTCCTGGGTGATGGATTGGTAGATCATGTGCTCCTATGACCTATTCTCATGTGAAAACTTAAAACAGTTTTGTAAGAGTGCTTTCATGAAGCTTTCATGAAACTTTTCATGAAGTTTCAGTGCCCAGAACAACCACCACACTTCTCATCTTAGTAGAAGAGAATAGAATACAAATATTACCTAGTCATGTTTGTTTCTGTCAGGCTAACTGGGATTTAATTTACACGCACCCCCCCCCCTCCATTTGCTCCTTGCTTTGCTTTCCCAAGAAGATATTAGTGGGCAAAGTATTTCACATATATATATTGGGGATAATGCACTCCAGAGCTCTTAATGTAGTTTATACAGTGCTTATCTGCTTTTTGGCTTGTAAACTTTGCTACTTCTGCAGCCTTGAAAAAGGGGTGAATAAATGTATTGTGTAATTGCTGTCTGTAAAGTGAATTCCAGCGTTTGCCAGAGGGTGACATAAAGTATATTCAAATTTACAGTCCCTGATGATTGCAAATACCCGCCAAAAACTTGTTTCGCACCTAATTTATTTAACTTTGGCATATGCAAGTGCTGAATGTTCTCCCTTCATGCATTTACTTGGGACAAGACTCACTCAGTCCAGATGCAGTTTCCCAGTCTTTAGTCCAGCCTGACTGTGCTTGTCTGTCACTTTTTCTCAGTTGGACGCACTCTTGATCAGTACCTGCATGTGCTCTGGAAAAGTGAGTTTTCAGCCAGATCAGAGTTGATCGCTGCTGAGTCTAACGTTAAGAGAAGGAGGTAGCAGGGTGGGGGAAATGAAGGGTAAGTTCAGAGTGGGACTGCCCACTTTATGGCAGCTTGTCAACGTCAGCCATGAAACCAGTCCCTTTGGAGCTGCAGCAAATGGAGAGGGGAGCTGGCTCCTGGCAGCCAAAGGAGCTGGAGGTCTGTGCTTTGTTCCAGGCTTCTGAGTACCGTTTGCTATGTTGGAAAGCAAAGTGATGCCTTCCCACTTTATTTAAGCCCTGCCCAAATTCCTTGAATTTTTGCACCTTGGACCAGGTGATTGTTCTAGTTTGCATGTAAAAAGAATGAAGTGTTCCGGCAACTGTCCCTAGGTAGGAATGCAGCTTAAAAGCTGCCCGCCTGTAGCCATGTGAGATATCTGAGATTGAGGAAGGTTTTGAAGTGGGGAATGGAAATCTGCCTGACACAAGTAAGGCATGTTGGAGGCAGGGAGACTGTGCTTACTGTTTGACACAGTAAGTGGGCTGAGCTATCAATGGCTGCCTGAGAAATAGCTGTTCTTTCCCTTCCTTGCAAGGCACAGCCTCTGCATTGCTCCCACATTTACTACTTGTGGACATGAACATGTGAGCCAGATGGAAAATCTTAATTGGTGTTAAAATTAATTTACCAAAACAATAACAGGAAGAAGAGTTGAACCTAGATAGCTCTCCACAGTAAAGGAGCAACAAGAGAATGGGAAAGAGCTGGAGAGAGTCTAAGAAAAAAACAATCTTGACTGGTTTTGCTGTGGAAATAAATAGCGGCACATCTGTGTTCTGAACACTGCCTGGTTCCCCAAGCACTGGCCCTGGACTGGGATTTGGCATCTGTCTCAGTTTCAAGTCCAGTGCAGTCTCCTGCCTTCTGGAAGCGAGTGCTTGATGGCTGGTCAAAGAACTGTTGCACAGCAGCTGTTGAGCTGCAAAAGAAGCTGCTCCTGTTGCCTATGCAGGAACATTAACTGCATCTTCTTAGGCCCTGCAGAGATTGCCAGAGCTCAGTGCAGCTCGCATGAACCCAGTTGCTGAAACTTTGGGGCAGCAAAGCTGCTCAGCAAGTGCAGTCTGGCTCTCCAAGTCTGAAAGCTCAAAACCTGAAGACTCTGCCTTGCTGCTTTGCAGAATACCAGACTTCTTCCATGAACAGGTACCAGAACCTGATCCCCCATCTTTAAAGAGGGGCCAGGCTGCTGTAGAGAGCTTGGGGAACACAGGGTTGTGTTATGGGTTGGCCCCTCGTGCCTGGGAGCTGGTGCTTCCCTTTTGGGTTAATACAACAGGGCCGGTTGCTGCTACAGTGGGAATTCCCTGTCCGCAGGGAGATGCTTTGCTGTAGTGGCTCCACTGATGGGTGCCTGGCTCTCTATCCCCTATCCAGTGCATAGTGCTCTGACCTGATCTGCTTTTGCTACCCTGTCACTGTTCATAGGAGCATCTGTTGTTCTGCTAACTGTTGCTTCAAATGTAGTTCAAAGTTAGCAGCATGAACATTTCAGTGCTCTGTGCTGTTTTCCTGGGTAGACCTCAGCCTAGAGCAGTCCTAAGTACAGAGAAACCACACAGAGAACTGGAGGCAGGCTCTAAATTATCAGGGTTGGGTTCTTAAGCATTAGGAAATCAGGAAAAAAAAAGTGCTAGAGTAGCCTGCTAAGCAATGCAAACAACTTAGCAGTTTTGGCAGCTGAGAAGGGAAGAAATAAATTCTAATTCACTTAACAATACCTTACCTGTGTGCAGAAATGAGCTGGCTGGCTCATGGCATGGGAGGCTGTCTAATGTGGAAATGACTAACTTCCTCTGGCAGTACCAGTACGCTGCATAGGATGTAGGAGGTAGGATGTGAGGAGGTCCTGGGCCACTAATAAGTGTAGCTAGGCTTGCTAAGTGTCAAGTTGAATTTAATCTGTGAAAACTCTACTTTCTTAGAATTGCTTGATTTCTGCAGGAAGAAAATATTTCTCTTAAAAGCACAATGGTCTATGGCCATCTGACTGCATAAGAGGAAGTAAGACTCTTGCAAAGGGTAGGTCCTGTGTGCCTTGATAATAGGATATGTGATCCCATGGAAGGGAAGAGAATCCCAGAGGAGAGGAGGACTGAAATTCTTTACTTACTGTCTTCTGGTTCAGGTCACTTTCTCTTCCCTGCCTGCAGTGGGTGCCAGTGTAGGGTTGTGTGGCCGTGGCTGTGTGACATGTGGCACAGCAGCAGTTGGAGCGGGAGCACAGCGCGCGATTCTCTGTGCCGGATGCCTGTGTGGCAGCCGTGGTGTCCCTGGGTGATGGCCAGCACCCACTGCAGCGTGTAACAATCGCGTGATTGCTCGCTGAGCAAAGGCCTGGGACAACTATACCCTTGCCCTTCAAGCCCACCCGCTGTTTATTCACGATGTCGGGAGTGGGATTATTTCTTCCTGGCCCACAGACAAGATCAGCTTGAGCATCTCACTGCTGCATCTTAATTACCCCTACCCTTTTCCCTGGGAAGCTGCATGTAGTATTGCCCAGTCCTGTGCTTGGGTCAGAGCAGGGGAGACCCCCAAACAGCAGACTTCCAGGAAGCTGATTATTGTCAAAATTGTATGCATCCTTCTGCAACCTTCTGTTGTGTAGATGTGGCTCTTCAGAGGAGACTGCAGCAAGCACCAAGCTGAGGACAAAAGGCCAGTAGGTTTTTGGAGACTGTTTTGCTGTTCCCACTGCAGCTTTGTGCTGATCTTCAAGCTGCCAGCAGGAAGAGGGTTAAGCCCGCATATCACATGGCACGATTTTGTTTACTACACATTTCTCATAATCGGGACTGGCATCCAAATCCAGATGATTATCACTTAACCAGAGACCCTGAAACAATGAATGTCATGTTTGTATTCCTCTGAAGCTATGCAGTCTGCCATCATTTCTCTTGCAGAGATGTGGTTCTCCCTGCAGCCTTCAAAGGGAACTATGGGGAGAGCAGAAAATGAACAGTTTTATGACAAAGACTGGGTTGGACTGAACTGCATTCATCTTAGTCTAAGCTTGAAGCCAGGGGAATTTTGCCAGGAATCAACTTAGACCATAATAACTTGATCTCTACCAAAGGAGATTCTTGCTTTACCCTGGTCTGAGATTAGAGCACCAGCTCAACAGTGACAGGGAAGTGAGACTGTGCCCCTTGGCTTAAGGGTTTGGATGGATATTTTTCAGTGCTGAGTACAAGCTGTGGCAGTGGAGAACTGTATAAAATTCCCGTTAGTTTTTGAGGTGTGGTTTTGGATAAGAGGAAAGGTATAATTTCACAGCACAGTCTGTACCTTATTCTTGCTATCAGCATGGGCATTACTGCAGCAAACTTCCATGGGCCCCAAGGCAGGTTGTGATTTACCTTTCTACTACTCCTTCTGCACAAGGCAGTTCTCTCTGTTTCTTTCTCTCTCCTAACAAAAACATCTCTGCCCACAGAGCAGAGATGTGTATACACATACACAACTCGTGGCTCTTCCCTTCTCCGGTGTAGTAGCAGTTCATTTGTAAAGACCTGCTTTATCCTCCTTAGAGCTTCAACATGTGGTAGAAACCTGCAGTGCTGCCACTTCTGAAGACAGATTGCTGAAGTTGGTTTTCCCCCATGTTTCTAAAGGTCTTTTTCTATCCCCCTGCTTTCTGTCTTATCTGGAAAGTCACATCATCTTCCATGGATTAAGTTTATACGAATTAAACGTGGGAGGGGAAGGATAAAGAGGTGTCCTTTTCCCCCCTTCTCTGTGATGAAGCCAATGCTAATGGAAAAAGAATTTCTCTTGACAGTCCTGTTATTGGGGGTTATTTGTTATTGGGATCTACATTCTTTGGAAATTCTTGGGCTGAAGGGAATTAGAAGAGGTTTTCTGAGCTTAGCACAAGCTTGAAATAAACCTGTCAATATGTCTGGTAGTAATGTCAGAAGGACCCTTCTTTTTCTTTCTCAACCACAGTGACTTTTTACTCCTTTGTACTTTGGGAGAAAAGGAGATTAATTCCTGCTTTCTATTCTGTTGAATGCTGGCATGGCTGCTAACGTGTGGTACAATTTCTTAGCCACAGATGTTAAAAGTATAGCACATTGAGTCTATCTGGAATTGTCTTTTTTATTTTGGTCTTACACTGAATAACACTGCTGTAAGAGAAAGAGAAAGCTACTTGAACTGCCAGAAATACTCTCAGAATTCTCTAACTAGAAAACTTGTGGTGGATGGCTTAGGGTGCTAGCAAGATACCTATTTTCATTAGATACTGACAGACATTGTGTGGCCATTTCTGGAAAAAGGTTTTTAGGTTTTCTGAAACAAGTGACAGTAAATGTTCCTTGACTGTTTGTACCAAGGTAATTTGACTTCCACATGGTAACTTACCCTGCTCTCTGCCATCTGCGTGTACCTTGCCTCACTCAGATGATTCTTTATTTGAGAAAACAGACAGCACACATGATGGCAGTGATCAGGACTGCACATGAACTGCATGTCCAGCCATTTGAGTTGTCTGTTTCTTGTCAGTGGTTTGAACCAGACTGAACAGCCATGCATTTTCTTATGTGTAACCATTAGGACAGTAGTCATGTGTCAGTTGTGATACTAAGCTGAACTGCAAATGTTTTGCTTAGCAACTGTTGCAAAGGAAAATTGTCAGGCAACAGCAAAATTAGGAATGGTGAGTATGGAAGGCACTCTTTGTGAGAGATGAGCTGTACTCTGATGTGTTATCTGTGACTAAGTGATTTGGCATTTTCTTACACAAACACATAAGAATATGAGCAATCTCAAAGCAAGTTAGGTCTGCCTATGCTCTTGCTAAGCTGGGTATAGTAGATACTTGCAGGCAGCTTACCAATACAAGGCAGCAGGGTAGAAAAGCTTGATGGGGTGGCAACTTCTACTACCAATCCTTGGGCAGCAGTGAAGAATTTGAGTGGCCATCCAGCCGAGGTAACTGAAGAAAGCTGGTTGTCTTAGTCATTCTCCATCATGAAACCATTTGTTTTCCTGTAAAATACGGGATGTAACTGAGAGGACCATGACCAATACTGTGTTTGAGATTTCCCTTCTGAGGGATTACACCAAGGTTTATGGTGATGTAAGCACAAGTGTGAAGGAGGTACTGGTGTGTCCACTCTTAAGTACAGAGGCAAAATGGTGAGTGACACTGTGTGGTGTCTGCAGAAGTCCTTGTTCAATAGTACTGGCTGTGGAGCTGGAGGGTGAATCTGCAGTGAAGTAGGCTTTAATTTTGTCATGTATAGGTGTGCACATATTGCAGAGAGCACTGTGTTTAAAGTCTCTGTGAAGGGGGTTTATCCAGCAGTCTTTGGGCATAAAGTCCGAAATAAGAAATAGGTACTAAGCTAAACAACTGCTTTAAGCATTTATGTTAAGCAGTGTCTGTGTTCACATCTCCTGCCCTTACTGCTGTAATCTTAACAAGAGACTGTCTTAGGAGAGGCATATGAGTAGCAGTTGGGTATCAGAATACAAATACTGTCAAGGTAAGAGCACTTTCATTAGGTGTTACTTATTCATGGGAGAAATGATTAAAGGCAAAAGAAACCTACCTTGAACTGGCACATGTTATGTGCCTCAGAGTGTGTGGGAGCCTTTTTACTGGGGTTATCTGTGAGAGGGTGCTTGGCACATGTCTTACAGACTAGTTTTAACTTGATTATTAAATTCTATGCAAAAAAAAAAAAATATTATTAAAAAGTTATGTAAGGAAAACTCAAGGTACAGCTTAGTAGTAGTCTGCCCAGACTGCTTGCCCAGTCTTGAAATAGAGGTTTTGTTTTTCCCAGAATCCTGCTGTTGCAGTGAGGTTTTACAGTACTTACATTGCCCTTACAGGCCAGGACTCAGTTGAACCAGAGCATGCTCTCCTCAGTACCTGCCCTTTTTTCCTTGCCTGTCTCAAATGTGTATCATGTGGTTGGGGAATCACTGTTTTTCTTGGGTGACAACACAGCTCAAGCAGAAGCTCTCCAATATGAGAGCTTCTGTGTTTGAACCAGGCCATACAGGAAACTCTTCTCAGCAAGGTGTTTGTTACCTTTTTCTAAAATTTGCTTCTTACCTGAGGCCAGGATATTTCTGCAAGTCCTGTCCCTTCTGATGGACAGATACCTGACATGATGTGGAGAGAGGATCTATAACTGTGATGGGTCTCAGCAAATCTGGGATGAGCACTGGCACCACTTGCTGTGCTTTGGACTTAGAGTTATGTCATTCTGTCTGCCCCATATGGTTTTGTGTCCTCTTATTTAGGAATACTCTATGTTGCAAGCTTACAAATAAAGGTAGAATCCCTACTGCCTCATCCTACCCTCAAATGAAATGCGTTGTGTAAATAATTTGCCTTTCCCAAAGCAGAGATCTCATGTTTATTGTTCACATCAGAAGTGGGAGCATCTCCAGCCTCATTCCCTGCTGTACCTGTTGGGTTTCAGTCATGGCAGTAAGCAGTGTGTGTTGCTCTGTTACAGAAATAGTGCTGTAGCTGTTACAGTTGATCCCTCCTGCATCTCCTTTATCACCATGCTGATGAGCATAGTGTGAAACAGGCCCTGGGGATTCTCCAAAGCTGCTGGAGGAGGCAGATGCTGCTGGCAGACACTGGAGAAGCCTGTGCTGTTGTTACTGACTCCCTTTTCCTTGCAATTAATAAAAAAGACTGTTCTAAAAAAAAATGTGCTACTTGGATGCACCTGCTTTTCCAAAAGCTGTGCAGCTGGTGGAAAGCAAAAGGTATCTGACAAGGGAATGGGGGTGTGTAAGCAGGCATCCTGTGTAGCTTCCAGGGCCCTCACAGTGCAGGCAAGAGGGTTGGTTTAAATTAGATACAAGAAAGAAGGTTTTTACAATGAAGGTGATGAAACACTGGAACAGAAAGGTGTGGGATGAAGACATTTAAAGTCAGATTGGATGGGGCTCTGAGCTGTCTAATGTAGTTGAGGATGTCCCTACTCATTGCAGGGAGGGTGGATTAGATTAAAGGTCCATTCCAACACAGTCCATTCTATGATTCCGTGCATCACAGAAAACAAGGTGTCCCAGGTAAAAGGAGTGGTTCCAGCTACCATTTGCAAGTATAAAGCAGCAGGCATCTTTGTCCTTGGTTCTTCCTGACAAGCCAGACCACAAAGGACTTCTGTGGTCAGGAGCCACATCTGAGAGTTTCAAAGGCAGCATATGCCAGCTGGGGGCCTTGCAGCTAAAAGAGCATATATTTCAGATGAGATCAGAGCTTACTAGAATGGAAAAAAAATATGAGGAAAGATATGGGTTAGAGATATGATTGCAAGCATACTCCTAGGCAAATAATATGTTGTGATGGTTTACACTGATTTTGATGCCCTGTTTCATGGGGGGTGCTGAAGCACTACTTTTTGAAGTAGCCTGGTTCTGATATCCACCCAAAATTTGTATCTTTGTAAGACTATTTCAAAACTTGCAATACACAAGGTAAAAAGTACCCCATCCTTTGAATGGTTTCACTTTTGTGCATGAGAGGAGGGCACCTCCCCATGCTGCCCTCAGAGCTGCTATTGTCACTGGTAGTTAATATGCAACCATAATGTCCACAGAAAGTCAAGGTTTCCACAATTATTTCTGTACCTTGACAGTGTCTTTTCCAAGAGTGGCAAGGGAGGGGCAGGAAAAGAGAGATTTCCTTTGTATTGCCTTAAAAGAGCTAAGCAAACTAACTGTAAGCCACAGAATATTGATCTGACCTTCATTTAAGTCAAACTCCACATAAAATATGCTGTAAATATATGGAACAACTGCTGCATAATTCTATCCAGCTCTTTGCTACTGAACTGTAAAACAGAAGTACATTGAACATCTCAGATAATTTAAGGCATTTGCTTACAAAAATGCTTTGTTCCTGCTGTCTTGTTGTGCAGGTTCAGAACCTCACTGTGCTCTGCATGCAGGTACAGCATGGAATAGAGTGCTCTTACTGTGATGTCCATAAATTCTTGTCCATACTGTTCTTTCTTCAACTGTACTTGCAGTCTCACATGTCAGGTATTGCTATTTGTTAAGGGGGTGAGTTTGTGGCTTTTCCCTGTTTTGTCCCAGTTTATTTTGAATTAATGTAGGATCAAGTAAGATGTTTGTGTAGTTCCAATACAACTGAATCCTTGGGGAATTATCACCAGTGACTTTTGTTATTGTGTTACTCACATGTCTTTGATTAAATCTAGTTCTTCACAGCTAGGCTTTATAAACCAAAATATGTTTACACCTTACTCATCTTCTTTTTCTCTATCACTAGTAATTACATCAGGTGATATTTGTGCTTGTATGACATTTCGTGTAACCCCCCTGCTTAGTTCTCTCCACAGTGGAGACTGGCTACTTTATGCTTTCATTTTCCATCCTCTAGCTAGTTTATATTCCAGAGCAGCTGTTTCCCTGTGAAAAGTCAATTATGTCAATGGGGAAAATAGGTCAAAAGTTGGGCAGCAAAGAGGAAAGGCTGCATCTTGTTTCCAGAGGTGTGGCAGAATAGGATGAGCCAAATAGGTTCATTCCTTACCTAGACACCAGCACACTGGGGCAGTGTAGGGAGCCAGAATTCATTAGCACTGCTGCTTGCTGAATGACTTGTTATCAAAGAATAAATAGGTTCATATTTGACTTTGGGGATGAGGCATTACTTTTCAAGAAGAGCTGAAACCAATTAGAAATAGAATACAGCACTATGTAGGAAAATGTGCACTAGCATTATTTTGCATCTCTCAGGAATGGCATGTTGTCTGTTTTGTTACTATTGATTTATTTGACTTGCCAAGGACAGCTGATGTTTAGTGGTCAGTGGCTAAGGCAGCTTCCTGGGAAAAAAGCTCTACTGATAACCAAAGCAGCTGTGGGTTTTGATAGCCCAGCAAAAGGAAGAGGAGCCAGGGACACCACTTCCATGATGTTTCAACTTGATTCCATCTTCATAATTAGCCATGATCACTTAAAGCCTTCTCTAGGAAGGTGGTGTTGAGTTAAAGCCTGTGGCAGATAAGCTGTACTGTGGGAGCTGGCCCAGCTGAGAGCCGGCCATCTGGTAGTGCAGATGGAGCCCATTGTCTGGAGAGACACTGCTCTTTGGGTGTTGTCCTCTCCTGCCTTTTGCCATGAGACAGTACATTCCAAAGTAATGGATTTCTATTCCTTTGCCTGGGAGGGAAGGCCTGTGGCTGGATACCCATCTAGAAGGCTGGTGGATTGCCCTTGGCACCGCAGTTAAACTAGCTTCTTGGTGGGGCTCTCTTTGTGTTCATCAGATCTGGCATAGTTTCTGAAAGCAAGTGCAAAACACTTCGTCTAAGTGGGAATTAAACTCCTGTGTTGATTCTACCACATCACTTTTCAGAGATAAAGACCTGAAGTACAATTTATCTGAAGGAGGAGGGCCATGATTTCACCTGCAAGACTCCATTTTTTCTCAGGTGAAAGGGTAGAGAAGCTGTGAGGGCTCCTGGCCCAGTAGTTGGAAAGCCAGGACTTGGCCTTCAAGACTTTGTGAAGAACACGTTTTTTCTTGGGGTGGTCGAAGTGCATGGAGGACTACTGAGTTCTCTGTTAAATTCAAGCAAGTGGGATAGAGATGAAGAACAGCATACAGGCCCTTTAAGAATAAATTGGCAAAAGAAGAGTTCAGTATTTAAATTTAGTGCAGACGAAGAGGGAAAAAATTCCCTACAGCATCTGGTTTATATTACTGCTCTCTGCCTCAGTAGAGGGTGTGTTTACAGTGGAGCTCTCCGGTGCATAACGAGGGGGGTGCTCAAGCTGTTTGTTTCTGGGAAACTCTGTTCTGAGGGTATGCCTTGCAGCCATCTCCATGTCCTCCCTCTGGCCTCCTAAACTAATCCTGCCTCAGCTGTTGGGCAGAGTGGAGGGGTGCCCTGTTGGGGATGCGATGTCTGAGCACAGCACTTCAGCTTTTAGGATTCTCCAATACTGCCTGTTGTCATGGCTTCTTCCCTTTTTGCTCAGCCTAGAAATGGAAGGAAATCGTCCCCTTATAAGTTTATGCAGACATATTACCAGTGGCTACGTACAAAGACTGGAACTGCTGATGTGTCTGTGTCCCAGCTGTTTTAATGCTTTGAACAGAGCTGGTCACTTTGAATTTTTCTAAATGCAAGTTTGAAGCCCAGTGTGGGAGGTGGAAAGAGCAGAAGAATGGCAGGGTTTTAGTTGTGGTGGAATTTCTATTTTGTGTGTATGTGTTTTGTTTATTATAAAGCGTGGTTTGTGGTCTCTGAGCAGTTTCAGCAGAGCCCGGCGCCAAAAGGAAACCTGAACTAGTAGCAGTAGTGGGGCAAGCTGCTCATCAGAATATAGCACAGCTTTGCATAGGTAATGCTTTACAGAGACCTGTGGTAACCTGTGCAAATGCTCACCTCCACCAGTAGCTTGTGCATTGTAGTGTATCTCCTTAAGGACTGACTGCACCTGTGGTCATGAGTGCTGTAAAAGTACAGCTGCACTCACAGTGAGCTCCTGAGCTCTGTTTGACAGACAGGGAGGTTAAAAATTAATTTGATTTACATATCACCTGATAATATATCTCGTATTGCAAGATTTCATCATGTTCAAGGCTAAAATACGTTTTTTTTTTTTAGACCTAGAGCTGTGGAACAAATAATTCCTTGCCCACAGAGCTAGTGATCATTTCAGTGTCTGCTATTTGAAACTTTTGGGAATAGATGCCATATGCTTCCAGGCAGAAGGAAAAGAAATGGAAAATTCTATATTTATGTTCATGTATAATAAAGATTTTTCAGATGGTCATTCTCTCCAGCTGCTGCTGGACCAAAACCTGTTGCCACTACGGCCAGACTGAGATTAAAACTTCTAACACAAACTCTTCACTTAGCTATTGTTGCAATTTCTCTCATGCAAGAAAACACAAACTAGAGCCATCTCCCCCTTTTCCTCCTCCTGCTCCAGAACGAGTCAGAAGCAGTTATTATCTTGTAATTTTAATCAACTCTTCTCTTTAAACAGTAGCATAGGCGAGTAATTAATCTTGGCCTGACCATATTCAAATTGGTCACCCCAAGTATTTGTCATACAACTCCCTAGAGGTGAATTGAAATTTAAACCCTACCTTGCCTCTCTGCCATCCTCTTTCATCAAACCACCATCCTCTGGGCTGCCATGTTCACTTCCCAGTGACTGTCCTCCTAGAGACAGCCTGCTGTTACTACATTCTGGAACTGCATGATTGATGGCAAAACTGGCAGCACTGTCTGTGTGCCCTTTTCCTTGATGATGCTTTGGGGAATGCTGGTATGTAGGGGGTTGATTAACAATTCTTCACTTGTATCTGTGAGGTGGTTTCCAAAGGGAATTGCATCTCCCATGAAGTGCACCCACTAGACCTCTGTAAAGTACCATCCTACTGGGTAGCTTATTGTGGACAGTGCCTTTAAACAAGTTCCTGCTTCATGGTCCCACGAAGCATCTGAACTACAGCTCCCAAAAGACATCACAATTCCACTGCCAGAGCAAAATTCTGCAACTTGTAACAAAATATTTTTATTATATGCACCCTTCTGTAAACAGATCCTTTTCTGTGGAGCAGAAAAAAGCCCAAATTCTCAGGGCTATCCTGAAACTCGCTTTTCTAAAAATGGGGAATTTGCAGCCATCAATGGGGAACGCGTGCAGTTAAGGAAGAAAGTATATGGGAGTCTGGTTAGGGTTGAAATGGAGCTACAGTAAGGAAGGGGAAAAAGTAACAAATAACGTACAGTTGTCTGTAAAAATTTACTTTTAATTTTGAGTCTGCTGGGATTTTGCTCTTCTTCTATATTTGCCCTTTTCTAAGATATTTGCATTAATGCACAGTAACTTGGGACGTTTGTCATGGCAAATAAGAATTGTTCCAATTCTCTTTATTCCAGCCTAAAGCTGATAAAAGTAAAAGGCTCTCTTGTGCTTTTTATTAGAAGTAGCTAAGACCCCACAAACTTGAAGGTATATTCATTTTCCTTGATGAAAATACATGACTTTTCTTCTGATTTTGGTCCTCTGCCCATATGAAGGCTTCTCTTAGTGAGGGAAAATATTGGAGTATTTTCTCCCATTCCTTAACTGAGCTTTGGTGACAGTGCTAACATTTTCATACTCAGAATGATGCCTTCTCTGGTCTAATGAAGAATGCACCTCTTACATCAATGGGTCTTGCCTATAAATGGAAAGGTTTTGGATATGTGTGGAGCACAGTGAGAAAAAATCCCAGCATAGTGCTGGCACTCACCATTCAGTTTACATCATACGTCCTCTCTTGTGGTGAGCTCTTTGACCTCATCTCCTAGAAATGAGAAAATGCAAGAATTTGAATGTGTCTGTGGCTAGGGCTTAAATCACACTCTGTCCTCAGCCATTGGAGTTGCTACAGATCCAGCTCCTGCATTCAAGTATTTCATGTGTGCCAGTTTCTCCAGCCAGACACAGCAGAGTGGTGTTACTAATATAGGTTACATTTGGGCTTGTCACATCTTTCGGAGGGTGACTGTGGAGCAGAGCATGACTTTAACAGAAGGCAGACCTGGGCTGGTCCCCAAGTCCTCACCAGTCAATGGCAATGTCTGTTTGCCTAGGGCATTGATGCTGGGACTTGGGTCCCCTAAGTGCCTTTGTGCTCTGTCTCTCAGAGAACATAGGTTGAAGCCTCCAGCATTTTGACATGGAAAAATAAAAAGAGTAAACATTTCCTGATGGGCTGAACTGGCTGGTTAGCAGTGTTTTCCTCCCAGTTCCTTCTGCAGTGTGTTTCCTGCTATGTTCCCTTAGGTTTTCCTGTCATCAGGATGGTGAAAATCTTGCTGCTAGGTTTAAAAAGATCATTTTTTTCCCAGTAGTATCTGGTAAAGTGTTCTGTGTGTCTGCTTTTAAATAACACAGCAGCTTCTTACAGCTGCTTTGGACTCGGTTAGAGTCATCAGACATTTTCTGTCATTCTGCCACTCTCCCCCACAGTGCAGGGCCTGAACCCAACTCCCAGCAGTCAGTGGAAACATTCTCCTTGGTAGCCTTTGGGTTAAGGCCAGAGTTTGCTGACTGCCTTTCCCAGGCTTTACCTAGGGCAGCTATTCTAACAAGCTCAACACCCTCCCAAAGTATCGCAGATCCCTGGTGCATGTGTCTTTAAGTCTAACTTCCTTTTCTCCTTTTCATAAAAGTTTTGGAAAATTAGACTATAAACCCATAGCACAGCCTTTTAAAATAATAAACAATACTAATAGATATTAGCTCAGAGCTACTGTGTTACTAAGAACTGGAACTGCCTTTGCTAATGGTTCAGGTTGAATAAAAGGTCAAAGAAAGAAGAAAACAGAAATACCCAACAAACTGGAATGTTTCTCTTCTGTTTTTAATCCTTGGTATCAGTCCCACATCTGACTTCTTTTAGATAGTGTTCCTTGCCTTGATAAACTACATAAACAGTCTCAAGACAAAATAATTAAGATAAAAATAGATAAAAATATGAGGTTTTGCTCATGAGATAGTGTTTAAAGATTACATCTCCTTAAAGTTAAGTATATTGTCCTTGGATTCCCAGCCTGAGTTTTTAAAGGGTGTGGGCAGGGCCAAGGAGCATGAGTTTGGAGCAAAGACAGCAAATTGAAGGACACACAGGAGAGTGCTGTGCTGTCCTCAGCCAGGTGTTATGTGAGCCAGCATGGCCTCCATCTCTCTTAATGCAATTGCTGGTCTCTTGGGATGTCTGAAACATTGGACCACAGCAGTCTGGAACAAAACTCCTGCTGGAATTATGCCCTATCATAATTTTAAATCTTCAGCTGTCCTTTTTTTCTTATTTTGTTTTAAGATGTGCATCCTGGCCTCAGCACAACATACTGGGAAGGCACGATGTGCCTTCTTTGCTCCATTGTGCTACTGAGCCTCAGTTCCCATGTTGGCTGGGTGCTCATCTCTGCAGGGGGCTGTGCCCTACGTGCCTCTTACAGCTCTCACATCAGATAGCCACTGCTAAGCTGGGCTGTGCTACCACCACTGGTACCTTGGCTTAGATACTCTACACTGTTTTTCACTGTGCTGTCCAGGTGTACCCCCAGACTTGGCACAGATCACTCAAAGCACACCTCAGTACCAGTCAGGACTGCATTTACTGCATGAAGATAGGAGATCCCATGGCTTGCAGTGCATGTGGTGGTAAGTCAGTGCTAGAAGCTTGCAGTGGCATGCAGATGCCTTAAGGCTCATGAAGATGCTCACTAATTAGACCCCTCCTCGGGCTGTGATGTACACTGAGAAATAACTTGCTCTTCAGTGTTACTGTGGCGAGTTTAAATCCTGTTGTATTCTACTCTTAGATGACATATTCATGCCTAAGCACAGAACATGTCTTAAGATTCCAGAAAAGATGATCCTTATAATCTCAGCACCCACAGTAGCTTTTGCACTTTCAGTCCCCAATTAAAAGTAAGTCTCAATGCAGTTCAATTTTAAATATGCCCCTTACCTTCATAAATACTCAACTCCACAACCACCGGACACAGACACTGATCTGTATCAAATTTTGTTGTTATTAATGGTTTCATTTAAACTGTAAGTGAAAAAACTGTTGAACCTACAACTGTGCAAATATGTGAGCCCACCTAAGAGTTAAAGCCTGGGAGGCAAAATGCCTGTGGTCAACGCCCAGTAATTCACTGAGGATCTGATCATCCTGACACTGCTTGTCTGTGCACTGTTGAAGGCCTGGAGGTTCAATTAGACATGGAATGGACACACTGGCAAGCTTGTGGCACAGTAAAGACTTACCTTCTCTTCATGCATGAGAAGGTGCAGATGTCATTCCCATCCCAGTTGTCTGTGCTGGCTTTACAGAAACAACAGCAGTAAAAGGTGACAATTCCTGCTGCTCTGTGTGAATGAAAGAACATCTGCTTGGGGGTAGATGGAGGAAGAGTTCCACCTTCTCAGTCTGTCTGTTCTGTGTTGCAGGGGTGGAGGTGGGAGGAAGAAGGGGTGCCCAGGTGGTCCCTTTTCAGAGTTCACAAGGCTCAGTTATGTATTTTGCATTTTAGAAGACTATTACTGCTCACATGGGTTATCAGTGAGACTTTTTTACTGTGCCTTTACATAAACATTCAGTATCTTGTCTTCACCCAGATCAGTTAAATCCTTTCATCCAACAATAGATGTGACATTCCCTACTCTGACTTATTTATTCCAGAATGGCTGATTAATCTCCCATGCAGCTCAAACACAGGCTCTCGATTATCTTATGTTTGAGTAATGGCAACATTCTTTTTTTTTTGACCTCCATGAAGCAATCCAATCACACTCACCCAAACAGCTGCAGCAATAATTTTTGTCATCCATCACTTTTAAACATGCCCTTCAGTTCATGTCTCTTCAGTAGCATCCCTTTCTTCACCTTATTAAATATGAGATACCTACCTTTGTTTTCAAGGCCCTATTTCACCTCTCCCATTCTTATCTCTACAGTGAGATGTCAGCCCTCACTTGTATCAGCCCCTGATGCCAACTGTCTGCTTGTTGCATTTTCAATTGCTTTCTTGCTCTTGTTTGTTCTACCTTGCTTGCTTAGGTGTGATCTGCTGTAGACTTGGCACAGTTATGTTGTTTCCCTTACATTACGCTGGCAGCACCAGCTGCATGGACCAAACTAGAGCAAAATGCATCGTGGCAGCCGGATGTGGCTGTTGAGAACAAGGTGATGGCTCCAAACATTGGACTCTGGGGGGGATTCAGTCCTGTGGTCTTGCATAGGAGGCTGCAGTTCAGACACATTTGTGCAGCTTGTAGGGGTTGTGAACTATTTGTTCCTTTTTCAGATAGGATCAGTCTTTTTGTGGATCAAGTCTCTCTTTTGTTTACTGGGATCTTAATATGGAAAATGACAAGAGGTAGGCTGTGGGTGTGCTCAGACCACTGCTAAGCACCCTGACACTGTCTGCTTGTTTCCATCCTCATCTTGAGTCTCACATTGAAGTGTTTTGGAGCACACAGCAGCTTTTTGCCCTGTGTATGGTAGTTCCTAGCACAGTAAGGCCCTTACTTCTTTGGTAGCACATGTGAATCACAGTCATCTTGTCCCAGGAGCTATTCTCCTAATTTTGGAAAAATCCCACTTCAGGTGAATGGCACTACCAATTACAGACCTTGTTCAGAAGGCGGCTCTTCCGGAGCTGGGAATAACCCCCCTGGAGCTGGGATTTATGTATTTCACAGTTGCAAATGAGTGTGAGAGCTCTGAATGCTGATTGCACATCGTGTCAGGACAGTGATGATGGCCAAGGGGACAAATATATCCAGAAATCTTATATTTTTTCTGTATGTTTTATCCAAGAGTTGGTGTTACTGGTGATGAAAGTGAAGCCAAAATATGTAGTACCTCTATGCTATGTTGCTTTCTGTTGGATACAGGTATCCTTTCTGATTCCTTGCTCTTTGGCAGGGAACTCTAAGGCTTCATGCCAAATACTGTTTTGGAGGCCCTTTCTTGCTAGAAACGCAACTATCGTTTCTTTTATCCAAAACATTTGCCATCATCCCTTAGAAAATCAGATTACTTCAAGTTTCTTCTGTGTTCCAGAGCTGCAGAGTCCCTAAACTTCTGCCAATGCTTTGTGCTAATTTTTCAGCATCCATACAGAGCAGTGGGCAAATACATTAAGTTGTTTCAATTATTCAACCTGTTTACGTAGCCCTGTATTTAGAAAGCCTGGATAAATGGATCTGTAACTTCCTCTCTCTCTTTCCTGTTCATCAGCAAAGTAAACAGCCAAGGAAGAGCCACAGAAAAAACACCACCTGTGAATCCTCCCAGGAAGCTCTGGACAGAAGGGCTTTCAGCCAGATCAGCTCCTGCTGGCTCTGTGGACTCAGTATAAACTGATAGCCCCACACATACACCTTCATGGCAGAAGCAAGACAAACCTTCACTGGAGCAGGTGTGTTTGTGCCTGCCTGTGAATCCACCAGAGGGAAGGTGCTTCCTGGCCTGCTTTGAGTTGGAAGATGTCTTGTACCTTTGGCCTGTGCTCTCAGATGGGCCAGAGCTGGAGCAGAGCTGCATGTCCTCTTTGTGTTACAGTGCTAGGTGTTCTCTGCCTTCCCCCCCAGCCTGTTCCTGGGACCAGGTGGGTGACACCTCACCTTCACAATGAAATCAGTACTGGGTCTGGATAAGGCTGGAAGGTGAGATGCAAAGTGTGGGGCTGCCATCAGGAACATAAGACTGCTCGTGCAGGTTCTCATCGTGGTGTCTTGGCCCAGTCCTGTGCTGAGCAGTTGGAGTTCAGCTTCCATGAATTGAGCAGTCTGGCTTTCAGTGGTTTCTTGCCACTTTTCAGTCTATAAATAGTTGCATCCTAGTGCAGTAAAGTAATTTCTTCCAGTATATCTTCAAATGCTATAAAGTGTTTGGGAAATTCAGCATATAAAATGCAGAGACAAGCTCTGTTTAATTTTTGTTATGAGAGAGCTTGAAGCAAGTTGACATTTATGAGCTGATTTCATAGGAGGGAGAAGAGTATAATGAAGAGTCTTGCTAGTCTGAACTTCATTATAAACTCTAAAAGACCTTGTATCCAGCTGATATCCTTGTATAGTTTTGGTGGGGGGGCTGGCTTCATAGTTTTTGCATGTTTGAAGGCTTCTTGTGTTTTTCTAGCTATTAGGGCTCTCTGGTAACTCAGGGATCAAGAGGCCTTATACTTTTCTGATCAGAAATGCCAGCCAACTCACTGATTTTAATGGTCAGTACCTTTCAAATACCAGAAGTAGATTCTTTTTGAAATGGTGCAGTTCTGTAGCAGAAGTGGAGTTAAAGGCTCCAGAGGCACAAATGTAGAGAACAAATATTTGCCCTGTGTTGGACAGGAAGTGTACTGGATTAAGATTTCTGTCCTTGCCACTTTAGCCCGTTGTTAGCTAATAAAAGGGTGTGTTCTGGCTCCAAAGCAGTTAACACCACACCAGTGGGAAACCAGTGTGGAACAGACTCTGGGGTTTTCTTTTGTCCTGTATTCCAGGATACGAGAATTAAAAACTGTGCGAGACGCTGAGAACTGTGTGCCACTGAGCAAAAATAAAAACTCCTGCACTGAATTTACGTGTCACTTCTTGCAAGTGGTGTGCTGCTGATTCGTTGCCAGTGTCCAAAAGGATGAACTGGCTGTCAGAAATTTATTATCTCTATGCAGCAGTTCCTAGCTCCTCTGGACAGAGACTTCAGTGGAGAACTTCACACTACCAGTGGGATCCAAGCTGGCTTATGCCGTTCTGCTTAGGGATGGAGCTCTTACTGCTGTAGTGTTGTTCTCATTCTGAGCTGCAGAGATGGGTTTTGGAAGGTGGCTAAGAAGTAGTGACTGAGTTGTGTGTTTCCAAGTTGCAGGGGCTGTGCCCTGGGGTTGGTAAATGCAAAGAGACTTACACGTTGCCTTTTCACCTTCAGTAAGTCCTTATGAAGCTACCAAATGGTTCTTTGAGAGGATGCTGGTACTGCACAGTACAGGGTAATGATACCTCCTGTTTCCAGGGCATAGCACTTGAGAAGTAGTGTGGGCTATATTTTGTTTTTCAGCTTGGAACTCAGCAGCTGCAATTAAGATTAAATTAAATTAAAATAAGAACAGGACATTAGCACTGATACTAGTAGTACTAAACTCTTTTTGTGGGGAGTTGGTGAAATTGTGCTGTGAGTGTCTGTAATGATTCCTTCTGAATATCCATTTAATTCCTTCAGCCTTTCTAAAAGGCCAACTCTATTGGAAAACAAAGCTCTTCGCTGTGCAGCATTCATCTCATTGAGCATCATACCTGTAATTCTTCAGAGGTCAGTTGCTGATAGAGTAACTTGCCAACACAAACCAAGCTCTTTGATTTACCTCTGTGTCCTGGAGACTGGATTTGGAACATAAATACCAAAAGGGTTTATCAAATGCCTTTCTCTTTTTCAAAATTGTAATGTGGCTTCAAATGCAAAGCATCATGCGGTGAAGGTATTTCAGGTTAGAAGATGAGATTGGGAAGTATGGCAAATGGCGACTTTTCTCTTAATTCAGGTTCAAATAAAAGGGAGCTTTGGGCAGCTCCCTGTACTTGTGATGAGGTTTGTCTAGAGGATCTGCAATACCTAGAGCTCTCCCCTGTGGGGAGAGGACAACCATTTTTGAGTATTTTTGGGCATTCTGACAGATGTCCAAGTACGTCGAGGAATAATCCAAGAGGTGTAGTATACAGAAGTAGATCTGCACTTCCTCCATCACTACTGAAAACCAATAATATATATGTGTTTAAAGCTTCTGTCACCTGCAGCATGTGGGCAGAGAAAATATTCAGTGGGCCTCAATATTCAATGTACCTCATGAACAGCCTTTTTAATGCCCAGCTTTCTTCACTAGGGTTGTTGGTGTGATCTGTTATGTCCAGCCATGGCCTTTCCTGTGCCAGGGTGTTGACAGGATCTAGGATTACTTTGTAGTTGCTCCCCAATTACATGAGCACCTCCTTGTCAGCTTATATCACAGACTTATGCAGAAAAAAAAGCTGCAACCAAGCCTGGCAATTGAGTCTGTGCTGAGTGTGGGGAGGGTGTTAAGCAGCCACCCACGAGACCCCAGCATTTCTTCCAAGTGCTTTAAGATGTGAAAGGAGGACTCAGAGCAGTTGCATTAGGAAAGGCAAAATCACATGGGACCCTGGGACATAGTACTGGTAATGAGTTAGTGCTGAATGAAGGGAAACTGGAACTGGATTGTTGAGATTTATTTTTCATGGCCTACCCAGCCAAATCCTTCCAGTTAAAAAGTTGATTATGGCCTAGTCTTTCTGTTCAAGGAGCAAGAGAGAGATATTTGTGGTGGCTGTGGGTTAGCATTCTCCTTAATTGATACAGTATGTTCAGCTTCCAGACTACCAAGGTGGAAAGGATCCCTTTATAGGGCAGCTGGACTCCTTTATTAATAATCCTATTGCTTAAAAAAAGCTGTGTGTGCAGCAGTTTTCTGCCTGCTATAATAAACTATTAGCTGTTATTAGATGCTTGCGTCAGTCCTGGTTTCAGATAATTTTATTTAAATACAATTCCTTGCAGCATGGACTCGGCTGTAGAAGTTGTTGCAACAATTAGCTGACCTGCCCCAGCAGTCCTGTAAGGAATGTATGGTGTTGCAGGAAGCAGGAGCTGTGGAGGGTTTGCGTTCAGGCCAGGCAGGGGATGCAGCCCGGCCCCTTGTGCAGTCACAAGCCCAGGTGCACTGCTAACTACGTGACTAGCAGAAGTGCAGTACTTGCAGCTGGGTAAATTGATTTTGTTTTTCAGCTATGTATGAAGTACTGTTTGAATATCCTGGATTTTTTTCCTGGTGACTGGAAAGGGAGTCCTGCTGTCATTTCCCCTACAACACTAGAAGAAAGCCTGTGCTAGCACCCATAGCTTTCAGCCCACTCAAGACCTCCCTTTGCAGAACACATGTGTAGACAGCATAAAACTGTGCTACTAAACTGAGATTTGTGTGCTAGCAGCTCCATCCCCTTCTTACCCGGAGCCAAACCTTTGTGGACACATCTCAACAGCAGAGCTGTGTTGAAATACTTAATTAAAATTCATCCCCCAGCATAAACACAAGGAAGGAGGGTGCCTCGGTGGCTGTGAACACTGCCTCCCTTTGAGCACAGTTATGGTGGTCTGGAGAAGCAGTGCTCCAGTGAATTCTTTTGCTTAAGCCAGACCTTTCTCTTGCCAGAAGAGAGGCAAGCAGCACTGCTCTGGCTCAGTTGCAGCTTCTCCAAGGCTGTTACACAAATATGGCAGTCTCTTGGCTGTGTCAGAAAGTTTACATTCACCCATGGAAAGCAGGGCTGTGTGGAGAGTGATTTAGCAAGGAGAGAAGTAAAGAGCATCTGGAAAGGTCAGATAAAGCTGGAATGTCACTGTTACAGCCACAAAGAGATGAAACTGCCCATTTATTTTTTCTTTATATCTGTCATTTATGTGGTTGTGGCAGCTTCAGCATTTACACTGCTAAAATTGCTCAGCAGCCGAAGTGCCTTATGGCTACTTTCTTTCAGCAAAGAGCTCTCTAGATTGGCTCTGGGTGGTATCGTGGTGCTGCTGCTACTGCTTTCCAGGCAGAAACATTCTTTAAAATGTTGACTTACTGTCCTGCTTGCCTAGGTTTCAGGAACTCTGCCTGAACCGCTTTGGTACCACAAAGGTACTCAGATTGGAAATATAACAGTGTGGAGGAGAAAGGTTATTGCCTTTCAGGAACAAAAGCAAATGTTGAGCAAGTGCAAAGAATACCAGAGAGTGCAGTGTGTGTGCACACTTAAGTGGCATGGATAGGTTTGCAGTTGACACAGCCGAGAGATACCTGGAAGGACCTAGCTGAAGATGGAATCTCATTAGAGTTTTGCTTGCAGGACTAGCTATCACCTGGCTGTTGTTTTAATTAACTTGTGGCCAGGAAAGGGTTAATACAGTGGAGAAGCAAGGACTTCTCATGTTGTGTCAAGAAAAAGATAAAATAGCTAAAAGATAAATAGATAAAAAGATAAAATACCTGTTAAAATAGGTATGCAGGTAGGCTTGTAGAGGATACCCCAACAGTAAATATGCTGAGGCAGCAGAACAGTTAATCATATTTACTTGCTTTTAGTAACATTTGTTATTCCCTTTATTATCTGACAGGTTATATTGTGGTAGAATACAAATGTGTTGTTGTTCATGCAGCACCCAGGAGCCAAATAGCAGGAGGTGATCTTGATGTCAGGGATCTTGCTGATCAGGCTGGGGTGTAAAAAGGAAAAAAAAAAAGAAGCTACAAATCTTAGCTAGGTGGGAGCAGGGAGTATAGAGAGCAATGATGAGAAATGCATCCATGTACATGCTAATACACACATGCTCCTTCATCAGACGTCCTCCATAGTGAACAGTGAAAATAGGCAGACCTGCAGGGGTGTCCTGGC
Organism: Rhipidura dahli; assembly: GCA_013399225.1. Lineage (NCBI taxonomy): Eukaryota > Metazoa > Chordata > Aves > Passeriformes > Rhipiduridae > Rhipidura > Rhipidura dahli. The sequence goes on along the minus strand of VXAC01002937.1, from coordinate 525,387 downwards.
AATCTCTTGTGTCCAAAAATGAAACTAGGAGTACAATATATGGAAAGATCTGAGGGCCAAGAAACACAGCTCTGTTTGCACCTCTTGTGCCGTTGCCACAGAAAATTTATGGTGTGAGGTTTCTGTGCTATTATTTAACAGTAAGTAGTTTTCCAGCTCTGAAATTTCCATAAGCCTCAGGATTAACAGACTATTTGTTTTCTTGTCTTTGGAAAAGGGAGTTAGAAGTAAGCAGGAAAATAATCTCCAGACTTCCATGTCTGCAGACAGCAAGGAAGAAAATATGCTGCTTCCGAGCAGCTTCCCACCTGGCAGTGTATTTTTGCCCTCTGAACTGGGGTGCAAGTCACGTCACCCCAACAAATGCAGGTGTGGTGTTTCTTGGTGTTTTCTTCCTTGCCTGGCTGCTCCCAGGGCCAAGCACCAGAAAGGTGGCTGGCTGCTCTTGACAGCCCTTTCCATTCCAAAAAGTTGTTTGCTGGTGGCACGCAGCGTAGCGGGGCTTAGCAGCCGCCCCAAGCCAATTGCCACCAGTAGCTGTGACTCAGGGCGTGGGGAGGAAGGGCTGTGTTGCCCAGAAGGTGGATGGGGTGAGTAGGAGGTTTCAGTAGGTTTCCTAGAATAACAAAAAGGATCCAGTGCAGATGCATGAAGCCAAGTCAGTAAAAGCGGCTTTAAACAAGACTGCCAGGATTGCAAGACCCACTGGACAGCAAAAATTTCAGCTCTCCCTTCTCTTGCTTCCTTTTGCTTTTCTGGTGCATTACTCCAGCCTTCTCCTATCTGTCAGATCTCTTTCCAGTTTACTACTTTGAAGTAAGAAGATATTTTACTGCTCTGCAGTATATGCAGTAAATGCAACATAAAGCTGTTTTCTGATGATTATGTTTTGATAGCTACTGCTCTGGATTGATCTGTGGTGAATACAGTTTGTGAGTCCCACTGCAGTTATTTAAAGTATTCATAATCCTGCTTTCTTTGTAAAATGGCCTAATGCATCTGCATTGGGATACTGGTTGTTGCTGTTCACTATGCTGTTGTGCTGCTCGTAGCATTATGCTTGTTGGAGTATGTGTAGGACCTTAAGAAAGCCTTGAGAAAATGTCTGCACACCTGGGAATTGTCTCATGGAAACTGCATGTGCTCTATCTATTCACCCTTCGTGGTCCATGTTCTTGAGAAGCTGAAGTGTCTGTTCTGCCACTCATGGCTAATGGCAGTGTTCTGCAGAATTGTGTCACTTCAGCCTGTCTGAGGCCATGATGAGATGGATATGGTTCCAGTTGAGAAGTTGATGCTGGCTCCGGGACTTTGTTTCCTACCAAGCCCTGGGTGACTCTTGCAGCAATAAAAATACTCTCACTGATCTGGTTATCCTGCCAGGCTTTATAATAAGGCAAAGTTTAGAAGATTTGTGGTTTGCATTTAACTTCATCTGTGTTTCTTGCAAGTGTAGAACTGGTGATCCTCTTCCACCTTTCAGCTGTGCGGAGGGACGCCCTGTTGAGCTTGAGAGAAGTCAGACAAGAAATAAAAGTGCAGGCTTGTGGCCTGTGAGTTAGATCTCATGCTTCCTCCTCAAAGCAACATGAATTTTGTAATGTCACCCAGGGCCAGACACTAGCTCAAGGTATCTTGCTTTGTCTGCTTTCTAGGTATGAGAGGAGGTTCCTGGGCAGCCACAACCTTTCTGTCATAAGTTGCTCTCGTACTTTGATATGTGATAATGCTGATGTAGCATTTGAAAGCATCTCTGCTCTCATTTGCATTTCTGGAGGAGTGAAGTAGCCTGGCTGCAAAAGGGAGCCAAGTAAATTAACCTCTCTTGTAATACAGCTCAGGCGTTAGAATGAAGGAAGTGGAATCAAAAGGATATACTTCAGGATACAGGGCCCTTTTCCAAGTAAAACCACTCTTATTTGAAAAAAAACCCACCACCTTTTATTTCTCAGGGGATTAACAATAAAAAGCAATAAAAAGTGCTTAATTACTTACTCTTCTTTTTTCCAAGCTTCCAAATCTGGAAGGAAACCAGGCTATTTTGAAAAAAGAGATCCCAGACTTTCATAGTACATGCATCCGTCCAAAAGGCCATTGCCATGAAAGTATTTACAGCTGTGCTGTTATCCTGCTCCATTCCACAGTCCCAGTGGAGAACAAGGCCAGAGCACAGCAGTGGAAAGCTCTGCAGTTGTTGAGCATTGCTTTTTCCAAGGAAAGGTTCTGCCACCGTGTTTGTGGTCTGGTGAACTCAAGTAAGAGCAGGCTAGTAGTGAAAACCCAGCACTGAGACAACTCAGAACAGTCCTATTGCCATTTGGGACAATTTTTCTTTTGAAATCCTGTGCATGGTATAAGTAGTAGTGAAGCATTTCTAAATTTTTGGCATGCTGTGCTTCAGTATTAGATGAGTTCTTCCTTCTGTGGTTCCCCAGCAGCTTAAAATGGCATGGCTGCTGTGGTCCACTCCACCCTCCTGCTTGGCCCTTGTATGCCAAATTTTCTCTTGTAGAGGCTTGTTACATGCTGCTGAACTGCCTCCATGCACTACTGAGCAGGAGACCTTAAGAAAGTAAGCAATTTTCTTGCTGGGTCAGTGAGTTGAATTGGCTCTAGGACCACATCTGGGAGAGGGAGGGAAGACTTTCCTTGTGGTAGCACTGAGCTTTTGGTTACATTCATTTGTGAGTAACCTCACCCTTCTATTTAGAGAGTGACAGAGGATTTGTCAGGTTGTGCAGAGGAAAGGGTTTGCTTGGTCTGCTGTTCAAACACTGGGAAACATCCATTAGCACTTGAACAGCCTTGTGCTCCTGGTTACTACCATTTACTCTTCAAACAGTAGTTTTATGTCAAACAGCTTCTGCTTCTTCAGATGAGATTGAGCTCTTTGATTCACCTGTTTAAGTCTATGCCACACAGAGGTGTCTGAGGTGTTTTATATTTGCTTCTTGTGTTTTGACCATCAAACTTTTCTCTTTCAGACCAGTTCACATGGTACTCTTTTGAGATACCCCCTTCTGTCGCATCTCTTGGAAGAGATGGTCTCTCCCCTGTCAGTCCCCCATATGCCCATTGTTCAGAGCATGGGCTTACAGATTGCAACCACAGAAAATGTGCTGTCATCTGTTGTAGTGAAATTAATTTCTCTCATATGAGAGATACTTTTATCCTGACTGCTTGAGGTCAGAAGGTGCTTTCAGAAAAGAGTTATGTTTAGCCTGCATAGTACTGGCTGTACTGTAGTTTGGGCCTCAGTCTGTCCTGCACTTCAGACTCATATTATCATTCCAGTGGTGGTGCATTGTATCACAAATTACAGAGTGGCTGTGATTTTTATTATTGAGATGGCTGCAATGATGCTTCTCCCGGAGGCTCTCAAGTAGTGGGAGTTTGGAGCTGTGCTAGACAGTAGTGTCACTAAGTAATGGTTACTTATATCCTTTCTAGGACCTGCACTTCTGCTGAGATGAGTGATATTATCCTTATTCGAAAACTATTTACTCCTCCATGTGGTGGTGGAGGAAAGGTGAAATAATCACAGGGGAGGGAGGTCTACTTAGCAGTTAGTCAGTGAGAATGGAGGCAGCAGGACAGACACCTGGGATGTGATTTATGTGGCTGAGGAGCTCAGCATGGTGTCCTTCAGTGTCTTAAGGACTGCTGGGGATGGAGTAGACCAGAGGCAGTTGAAGAATGGTTCTTTTTTCTTCTCAGGTACCTCTTTGGAGAAAGATCATCTGGAATGCTGTTTCCTGTTCTCCTTCATATTAATATGTGTTGTCTAGTACCACTGGAAGTCCTTAGCAATCTGAGCACTTAGCATGCTTTAAAATCGGTTTCAAGGTATTCTAAGCCAAACAGGAAATGAGAAGCCTCTCCAGTACATCAGATGTGTTGGAGCTGTAAAATGACTGTCTGAGATTCCCTCTGCTACAGAAACACCTGGCAACTTCTTTGGATATTTAGAGGTACAAATGCTTGTGCTCCACGAGGACATTGGATGGAGAGCTGATAATCTAATGAGCATTTGTCATGGTACTGAGCAGCACTGCTTTGGTTGGGAACTGTTGTTTGGTTTGTGGGAAGATTACTGACTGCTTTTTTGTTTTTTTCTTTCTTTCCTGTGTTTTAGACATTCACAGCATGGTGTAATTCTCACCTCCGCAAGGCTGGGACACAGATTGAGAACATAGAGGAAGATTTCAGGGATGGTCTTAAACTCATGTTACTTCTGGAAGTCATTTCAGGTGAGAGAGGTTCTGTGTGGTGCTGTCCATGTAGGATACTGACTGCAAGGGCTGTAATGCTGCAGTTTTTGCTGGAATGTAAGAACAGCTGCCTCCTGATTCAGAACAAATTTCTCCCTAAGAAATGTATGTCTTCAGCAGTGACCATTCTGGAACGTACTCCAAAGCTCATGGCTTGTGCAGGCTGCCTGTTGCATTCCTGCTCCAGCTTCTTGGCTTTTCTCTGCCTGTCAGGAATGCACTGCCTCCTGTGAAGATCCAGGCAGTGGCTCTTAGTGCTTGGCAGGGCTGATGAAGCAGCTCTGAGAAGTGTGGGAATGCTGTGCTGGCAAATCATACCAAAGCCACATGGCAGTGGGAGTATGATAGAAGTTACTGGAAGAAGGGAGTCAAACCAGTAGATCTTCTGTGTCATTCAGTTTCAACCATGACTGAAGTTTTTCCATTTTAGTTTCAATCTGAGCTCAGTTGTCAAGCCTTCATGGGGGAAAAAAAATCCCAAAGAAAAGCAGAATCCCAAAATACTCAGTCTGAAATAAAAGCAGGGGCATGAACAAGTTAGGTCAGATTTGTTTTTACACTGTGTCACAAATGTCCCACTACTAGACAGATAGCTCCCAGGGATTATTTCCTATATGCAGTAATCCCTTTTGATGTGCCTTAGTAGGAATAAATACCTTAGTAAAGTGTTGTAGGATGGATTGAAAGAGAGCAAGACTGTATTTTTCAAACTGAGGTTGTTCACCCCCAGCTCAAAGACTGTTTTGATGGCTTTTGAGCCAGTTACTTGCGTTTCTGACCTTGGTACATTATCCAATAAAATGGCCATGATAGAAGCACTCACATTGACTTTCCCATGTCCCTCCATTTCTTTCCTTACCTTCCCTTTTTTCCATTTTATGCAAAGATTCTGTCAGTTTATCATCAGTGTTTGTCAGAAATAATTAATAAAGAATGAAATCTCAGGGGGATTGCCCATACTGGTGGGTTGGAGGGTTGGGAGTTTAAAACACTGTAAGAACTTTGCAGTCTTCAGTGCCTGTAAGAAATGAGGTAGCAGAGTCCTGTTAGTTTATTTTCTGCATTTATGTTCCCTCACAGAGGCAGGGCTGCAGCCTGGACATTGGGGCAGATGGACCTTGGTGGCTTAGCTTCTAGTTGCTGGACTGGTGGAAGATGGGGAGAGAACGATGTGTAGGAGAAGGCAGATGAGGCTTGGTGCTAAAGCAGGGAGTCTTGTATCTCACACTGCCTAATTTCCTTGAATCATCTCCCATTCTTCCTCCCCTGTTGTCCCTTTGGTAGCCCACTGGCAGGGCTTGTCAGACCCACCTCAGTTTGGGAAGAAGCTAGTGGCTTCCAGTTGCAGTGGTGTGGGCATGGCACGTACCTGTCCCAGTGCAGAGTGCCTCTGCCTGCAGCCTGCTGCTGTGTGACCAGCGGGCAAAGGCATGGGGGGCAGCTGGGGACTGCATCCCACCAGAGACCATGGTCCTTCACACACATAAGACTGAACATCCTTTCCCTGGAGAAGGGGGAAGCCAGAACTGCAGTTCTCCTGCAGTGGCAGAAAAAGGGAAACGTGGCACATTTTTTCCCCATTTCACTTCCATCGTTGTGGTTCCGTAACCCATTGTGAGCCCCACTGCTCTTATAGAGCCTCCTTCCAGCTGCCAGCTCCACTACCAGCTCCCTCAGGTCCGTAGCTGGGGTAGTAGCAGCCCACATGGGGAGCAGCAGTGTTTCTCCTGATGTTTGGCAAGGGCTCACCTGCATGCTTTTGCCATGGTTCCCACTCATCACCTGCCAAAATGGTGAGTCTCTGGGTGGCTGATAGCCCTCCAGTTCCAGCTTCTGGCCTTTCCTTTCAAGTCTTGGCTCACACCTTCCTTGTCACATATTTCAGGGGACTGCAGAACTGCTGACGGGAATTTGGCATGGTCAGGGTTACTCTGTGGCAGGCTGATCTCCTCTAACCCAGAGGACGATGGCTATAAGAGCTTTCAGCCATGAGAATGCTGGGTTGGCTTGGCTGAGAGCCTTGTGTAGCCAAGTGCTGCTTCCACCTGTCTGCCTGGCCAGAATGTGTGGGACTGAGGGAGCACTGTGTCCTTCTGCCCCTGCTGAAGGGTGGCTGCTGCCACTCTGTGCCACGGCAGGAGGGATGGAACCTGCATCAGGGCAGCTACTGGAGACCCTACGGTGGAAGAGGGACTGCCACTGAGACTGTGGGAAGCCTGTATCCTTGGGAACACGTTGCTGCTAGGCAGCTAGGGCAAGTAGGAAGCAGTTTTCCCATCCAATGCAGTTTCCCAAAGTATGGGAAGTAATGATGGTCTGCAAGAGGAGAATGCTTCAGTTTTACTCAGTGTGGTACCTTCTGGAGGTGGGCTATGCTGCTGACAGGTCCCCTTTCAGCCCCACCAGAGCCCCTTGGTTCCCCAGTCACTGTGCAGTGGGGGAAGTTCCATGGACTGTCCCGGCACTTGCTCATTGCAGGTCCGCTCTGGTTGGCCTCTGTGGTTGGAAGTAACAACTGCAACCCCCTTAGAAACTGCCCCAAAGATAGACTTTCATCACTGTGTTTCCTTCCCCTGAAAAGCCATTTAAAAAATCTACTACAAGACTGAAAAAGACTAAACTCACATTTAGTACTTTTAAAATAAAGTTGTAAAGTGCTTTTTATTCCCTTCAAAGAGACAGAGGCAGTAATTGAAATTTTTCCTAAACAAATTTGCAGTGAACAACCTCTATGCCAGCACATCCTTGCATTGTTTGGCTTTTAAAGCACAGCCTTGGGCTAGTACATGACAATCAGAGTAAGAAGTGAGTAGATCTTTTTCACTGTCTCAGCTAGGAGAAGTACTGAGAAATAAAGCCAATGGTGCAAATAGCTCAAAGTAAAACATATTTCTAGCAGGCTTCCTTTTAACAATCTACATCATTAATAATGAATGGCATGGAGCCAGATGATGATTTGTTCTGGAAATCTAAATCTGTAATAAAGTCCAAGTCTGAAAGAAATAGCCATTGGGTTTTGAAAGCTAAAAAGTTGCCAAAGAAAGGATTCTAATCTGGAAGAGCTCTGCGATCACCATCACTTGCTTGAGGATCTCATGGCTGTCTCGGGGAGCAATCCTGTTCTCCCAGCCCCAGGGAGAGCAGTTCACATGCTCTCCACTGCACTGGCATTGCACATGCGGCCACAAGGTGAATTGGATCAGCTTGCTATTCCAGCTGAAACCTAATCGCTTGTCTTTATTTTTCTTTTTGCAAGGCTAGTTTTCAGTCACACAAACTGAAGAAAATGGCTGGTTTTTAGCTGGCTCAGCCCATTTGTTGACATTTAGACTGCTTAAGTCTATTGTAAAGTAAAAATGTCATTGTGAAACTGTCACAAATAACTGTCACACAAAACGCTTCAACTTTTATTTAGAACGACTAGCATTATCCAAGTGGAAAAATAAAGCGGTGTACTGTGACATGTACTTGAGGTTCCACTAAAGCAAAAGAGCTGGGGTTTTTTTAATTTTAGGAAGGAGGTAGTACCATAAAATACATCTTTTTACTTAAATTGTCAGACATCAGCGTTTCCTTTTAACAATGAATCTGGTTTTATCCTTAAGCATGAGAGGTAATGACACCAGCCTACAGTAACCACTGAAACACTTCTAAAGGATTGTAATTTCCAGACTTTTTCCTTTGGAGGGCATGGTTATGGAGTTAGTATGCTCTTCTCTGTTTTAGCTTTTCCTTATGCCTGTGTTAGGAAACAGGCCAAGTACTTTTCTTTCTCAGACTTAAGCCTAAAATAAAGGGTTTGAGTCAGCTTGTATTGGCTTAAATATTCAGTCCAAGATATAGCAGGAGACTTCTGGAACTGAATAGGTCAGGTGAGTAATTACTTGCCTAGACTTGCCCATTTGATCTCCTTTTAATTATAACTTTTTTTAAGTACATAACCTGCTTGGATTTTCTTTAGGTTGTTTTTGTATTCTGGAGCTTGTGATCTGGAACTGGACGTTTTCTTCACTTTTAATGTTGTGTCACATAGTCACATAGAGGTGGTTCCTGAAATCCCATCCTAAAAAATTATATTTCTATTTGAGGTTTCTTTAAAAAGTCCACCTGTCCGAGCTTTAATTTGCTTCCTCTGAGTGTTTAGATTATCATTAGTAAAAGTAGACTGTGAGTGTAGTTACAAGCAGCCTATCAAGTAGGACATGACTGCATTTAATGCACCTTTCAAACAAATAAGGTCAGAAAGCACCTTTCCAAATCTACCAGCTTTGTTGCAGTCAGGAGCTGGGTGTTGTCCTGATTTCTATCAGAGATTAACCTGTTCTTACCTCAGGGCTAGGCTGCTTCCTTCTCTGTGCCTCAGTATAAACATTTAAAATGCACCTGTGTAAAAGACCTAGTACAGAGTCAGAATTCCATCAGACTTAATGGAAAGGAGTTGAGGTGACAGTCCTTACAGTTATAAAGCCACTTTGCCAAAGAAGTAATTTTGTTTCCTGCTACAGGCAGTTTTGGCCATTCAGTGGAGAGACTAGGGAGGTGGGAGATCTGAATCTTGGCTGGGGGAAAGAAAAGGCAAGGGACAAGATCACCCTCATATTTGACTGTAGATAGTTCCAAGGAGAGATTTGTTTTGTAAGATGGGTGTTGCAAATGCTGGAGGAGAGCTCCTCACCTGTCTTTGTCAGGGAGGGGAGTTTGTGCTCTTTCCACGCCTCATTATCCGTGGCTGCAGCACAAGGTTGATTCCACTGCCTAGCTCAGTGGGGTTTTAAAAGATTTTTTCACCTCTAGTGCAAACCTACTCTGAAAAAGACTTGACGGGTTCTCTGTAACCAACTTACCTGTGATGCATCAAAAGGATACTCTTCTGTCTGGTTCTTTCTGAAGGTGCTTACACAGTGAGTGTGGCTGTCCTGAAAGGATGCAGGGAAGTCTACTCTCTGCCAGGATGAGCAGTGGGAGCCACTCCACAGGAAACACGCACCAGGGAAGAACAGATTCAGAATTGTTTTCTAATACTTTTTTCCCCCCTCTCTTTTCCTATTAGGTGAACGTCTGGCTAAGCCTGAAAGAGGCAAAATGCGAGTGCACAAAATATCCAACGTGAACAAGGCCTTGGATTTCATTGCCAGCAAAGGAGTCAAGCTAGTATCTATTGGAGCAGAAGGTAAAAGAACCATCTGATTTTTCTGGGCCCAAGCTGTGCTTAGCCCTTACCTTTCTTTCATAGCTGCATGTCATTTCCCTGTGCCCTACTGTGTTCTTGTAGAATAAACCATTGAGTTAAAAATGGGATATGGTAGGCCTTTACCCTGGATTTAAATCCTGTTTTCACAGCCAATCAGGCTCCCAAACCTGATTCCCAGTTGGGATTATTGGTCAGGTCATCCTGCTTTTCTCATGAGTTGAGGAAAACTTTGAGCAGTGGCAGGAACAAATTAATTGACATGTTTCTTTCTCAAATAACAAAAAATCTGAATTGAAGCATAGCAGCTATTTGTATTTAGCTTGTTTCAGAGCTGCTGGAGAAGGTCTGTTGCTGGAGGACATTGCATGGGTCAAAGCCAAGTGCAGTCCCCAGCACAGTACAAGGAGCCCAGAGGCTCCAGTGTTCGGGGCTTCCAGGCTTCTGTTTGTGCACCCTACATAGCTGGAAGCCTGTGTAGTGCTGTGTAGAGACCAGTGTGGGCAGCATCTGTGATGTCCTCAAGAACTTGCAGCTCATGCAGGAAGCAGGCAGTTGTGTAGGATTTTTGTCTTTTTAGCAGAGATGGTGGGTGTTTTACAGATATGTCACCCAAGACCCGGAAGGGCTTGCAGGTTTGCCTGACACTTGTTTTTTGCTGTTCTGGATCTGTGTGTAAGTCCTTCCTATGGATTCAGGTTGTCACTGTTGCTGTGGAGACACTCTGCTTCTGTGGTATTTCTAGGTTTGTCTTTACAGTGACCATGGAAAATGAGGGAGGTTTGTTATCACCACCTTGCAGATGGAAATACGTGGTTTCTTTAGGGAAACTCCTGACACAGGCAGGAAATGAACCCCTGATACAGTTCTGGATGAGTAGTCCTTCTTTGGGAGAGTCCTGGGGCTACAGGGCTGAGCTCTGCCTGTTCTCAGCTCATGAGATCAGTGCAATCTTGGCATGCTGTTCCCAGTTTAGAACTTTCAAGCATTTTCTTGGGATATCTCCAACACCTGTACCCATCCTTTGGTTCATTTGTTCCTTGTCAGATCAGGCAGATTACTGCAGCCACTGCAGGTGCTTATGTTTGCCTTACCAAAACCTTTACCTCAATGTACTGCTTTAACTTCGTGGAGACTTTGGAATAATTCAGAGCTAGTGTCAGGGACATTGCGGACACCTGTTTACTGTGTTTGGTAATGAGGAGCAAAATGCAAGAGGTCAATGGCTGAATGATACTGATATTTTGCATGCAAAACTTTTCTTCAGATTTCTCAGCTTTTTCAGCAGTAGCAACCTGAGGCTCTTGTTGGCTGTGAGTACTCTTTATGGAGCACAAATACATATCTAAGGTCGTTTTGTGCCCTAACAAAAAGACTGATGCATCCAGTGTCTGACACAATAGTCCATATATATGAGACCCTTTTCAACTAGAAAACTGGAAGCTAGATCTGGACCCAGAGATGGTCTACCTTAAAATAGCTTCCATTTTCCAGAGTATGTATAATCCCCTATCTCTCTTTTTTTCTTTGTCTGTTCCTTTCTTTCTTCTTTCAATTCTGCTCTCCCTGGCACTAGTTTGCCTTTTCCTCTTCTTCTGAGGGATTTCTTTTTTTAATCTTTATTCCTGAGTCAGCTTTGACTGCATCCTCACAGCACTTAAAAACCATTTGCAAGTCAAATGATCTGTGACCAAAGATCACCAGGGCCCGATTATTCGCTGTGGACTCATAGCAGTTACCCTGTTCAGAAATAGGCTGTGAGGTGGCATTTTGTGACAGAAGTATGATTCATATCAACTGAATAGTGATCCTGACCTCCCCTGCCAAATGTTTCCTAGCTTTTCTCTGTCCTGATGCCTATGCAGCTACATGGAGAATACATGTGGCTTTCTTTAAACTACCAAAGGCAGCATGGCACTGCAGTTTAGACGAAGGTTGGCTTTGATTTTTATACAGAGTGCTTGGGCCTGTGCTGTGATGCCAGCCCAGGCCATGTGAGTGTGACTCCCCCACCCCAGTGCCCACCTGTGCACACAGACTGAGCCCAGGCCACTCTGCTTGTCACCAAGGAGCATAACCTGCTGCAGGGCCTTCTGCCCAGCCCATCAGGTGCTTGGTGGACAGTAAACTGCACATCAGCTATAAAAATGGACTTCTACTTTGGCCAGCACAGCAGTTAGTTCTGTCCATTAGGACAGAAGGATTCATGTCTCAGGAAGGCATTATGAACATTCCTGAAACATGAATTCTAGGGACTTGCTTTCAGAATTTAAAAAACCATCATGCAGCAGCAAAATAGAAGGTCAAAACCAATGAGTCAGTCATAAGTCTGCACCAAGAAAATTAACTATAGATGCTTATAATATCAGGTTGGACTGATGTAGAAAGTTTTCTAGGGGGCTTTTCTCCTAGAGGAGAAAACCATCATCCAGCAGCAGTGTGGTGGTACTGGCTGAGGGAGCACATTCCTTACCACAGGGGCTTGTTCCATCTCTGGGTGTCTGCTGGGCAGCAAGGTCCTGTGTGAAGGGTCTGCAGCCCAGCTATAGCTCCCTGTACACATTGGCCATCAGTGTCCTGGTTTTTTTTGGTTTTTTTTTTTGTTTTTGTTTTTTTTTTTTAATCTAAACATTTTGTTATCCAGAGTCTATAGAATCAAAATATGTTGTAGCATACAGCAGATCTGTGTATATCTGGATCAAGGAAGACTCTAGCCAAATGGTTTTCATCTGCTTTTAAATCTTACTGTCATCTGACACTTCAGGAGGCTTCTTTTGCTATAATAGATTCCATACTCACGTTAAATGCTCCTGGGATTTAACAAACTGAATAGGTCAAGTATGTCACCCTAAGAATGGTTTATTTTTAACTTGAATCTGCATAGAAAGTTGCTGCTTTGTTAACCAGATCTTGCTCACTTCAACATACAGATAACTTTGGGTGAACCGATAGCTATTCTCACCTGCACAAGAAAAAGGAGAAATAAAGCTTAGAGATTTCAATGACTGCAGAAGTCCCACCTGAGTAAAACACGCACTGAAGCACCAGGCAGTGCAAGCATATGTTTATTTCACTATGGAAAGAGGGGGGAAATAGAGTCTCTCTACATCAGTGAGTGAAACATAGCATTTTATTTGTCCCTATATCCTGTCCAGTCAGTTAGTTATCCTCACTAACTATCTGTCCTAAATCTGACAGGACCACCAGGAGCAGCATGCTTTCTGAAGACAGGGGCATGGATAATTGTCCTGCTGTATTTGGCTTTTGTTTGATAAACAATACAGAGCAGCCTTTATGTCACCATTGTTGTTCTGTGCCTCTAATTCCCAGATCATAGTGCTATCCTGTCAGTTGTTCATGCCCTGCAACTCCTTCTCTCCATGGGGTAACCAGAGGCTGTGCTCTCATGGGCAGCTCACAAGTATCTAGGAGAGGATTACAGCTTCTGTTGTTATCATTGATTCTGTTTCTAACTATCCAGGGCAGGAAAGGAAGCTTAATAATTTTTGCATTTTTCAAAACGAGCTCATGCATTTAAAAGACGTGGTGGCATTTCAAAAGGCTTGTCTCTGTAGCCAGCCAGTACTGTAGTTTTTGCATACTTGTTACTTGCTACAATGATGCGAGCTGGGTGGTAGCATATTCACTGGTGCAAAAAATTTCCTTTTAGTGGATGCAGATGCCTCCTCAGCTTTAGCCAGCAGCTGATCAACCCTCAGGTTGAATGTAAATCACATTAATAACATGTACTTGCTGCTGCTGTTCCTTCAACAGCTGCTGGTGGTGAAGTGCTTGCAGAGGCTTTGCCTAGGAAGAGCACTTGGAAAGCACAGTCAGGCTTTCAGAAAATACTGTCTGATTACTGACTGGAAATGGATTGATCACTGATTAGTAGCCTTTTAATACGTGAACTACTCTCACATTACTGAGTCTTCCCTCTATCAGCAGGGAGCAAGCATAGTGTCTTCAATTAAACATTAGATTGTTATAGCTTTGTAGTGTTGCAGTCAACTTTTTAACAATTCCTGTGCAGTTTCTTTTTCTTCATCACCAGGAAGCAGAAAGCTTCATGCAAACCTGTTTTGCAACCATATTTTCCACTTTTGTTTCTTGGCCTGTTCTACTATACTAGAAAGTGACCGGCAGCAGATGAAGGGTCCTGAATTCTGAAGGAAAAGGAAGTTGGCAGCGGGGAGTGCAGGGATGGAAAACCAAGTGAGTCAGGGCCTAAGAGCATAGAGTCTATCTGATCAGGCTGGCTGACTTTGTAACCAGGTTTCCAGGAGAAGATTTTTAGCAATAGAAATGAAAACATTTCTTGCTCGCCTGCTTCTAACAAGGAATAACCATTTTTTCAACTCCATTTAAAAGAGAGAAGCAAAATAAAGAAGAAAAGGACTGAGGATTGTAGTGCTTGTTAAATGTGTATCCTGGGATGGATCACTCACTAATCTCACTGACATCAATATCTGCTTGGCAAGCAGTGGTACTGTGTTAAGTGAAATGACCATGCAGAGATGAAGTGGTAGAAACATTCTGGGTTTCCTCCACAGCACTACTGTTTTGGGGCACTGCTAAGGAATAATCATATATGGGAACAGGCAGCACGTCTTCCTTTTTAAATGGGTAATGCTGTGAAGAAGGCTGGGAAAGAAGGGATGCTTCCACCTTAATTCCAGCAGCTGACTTTATAAAACTGGAATTTGAGAACATGACCAGAACATAGTGCCGAGTTCTTATGCGACATTAGCGACTTAACACTATCTGGTTTTATGTAAGTGTCTTGACCTATATTTCCAATTAGAATCCATGGAACAGAAATATTAATTATCTGTTTCAGCTTACTGATTGATTTATTACTGTTTGTAAAGCATTTTCAGCATTTAAGTATTGTCATCAGATTTTAATCAAGCCCAATAAAATAAAGAGCTCAATTTAGTTTCAGGTCTTAAATATATCTTAGGAGAGTCCTGGCAAATGTTGTGGGTTTTACAAGCATTGGGTTTTTTGCTTTTTGAAAATCTCCATGAATTTCTATCACATGAACAAAATAAGCAAGCTGAAACTACAGATGCTTTCTTGTATATTTTAGCTGCAGTATCTCAAGTATTTGTAAAAATAGTAAGGATTTTCCTTTAAGTTGATTGCAGTGCTTTTTTGAAGGGGTGAAGAATGCAAAAAGTACAGAACTGAATACGCTTGCCATCACATGACATTTTCTTGCATCAGCCTAGCAGACAACTGCCTGACCTCAAAATGTCTGTAAAAAATTAATTTGTGTGAAAACCGTCAACAGACAAAGACAGTTTTTTCATGCCAGCAAGAGCGACTGTAGGCTTTTTGTACTGAACAGAAAAGTTACTGGCTGTTTAATTCTGGGCAAACTGATGACCCACTAAGAGATCTGTGTGTACTCTGAAGTTTAGAAAGGAGTGGAGACAGAGTTTTATTGCAGTAGAACAAGGTGGCCTGTCTTGTTTTATGTCTTTTGCATCTGTAAATTCCTAATTCAGGTGTATGTCAAAGGACAACAGAGCTTATAATTCTAATTTGCACTGGAAGTTGCACGACATGTATCTCTAAATCACAGGTTCTCAGGAATTTGAGCATGATTTCTGAAAATGTGTGGTTGGGGTGTGTGCTGCTTATCTGTTGGTTTGAATGTAATGAGATTCACATTTTGAAATTTTTTCATAAGAAGAAAAGGATTTTTTAAACAGCTTAAAAGGAAAAATTCAAATATTGTTACTTTTGCTTCAGAATCCAGACAGGTGTCAGTGGCCTATACTGCAAATTCTACTTGTCCCAGAACACAATGTGTTCCTGCTGGGCAGCTTTATGAAAGTAGTGGCACTGAGGTGTCTACAGTAGTACAAAAATGGTTTCTGACAGTCTTCTTGGGACTTGAATTATTCTACCTCCAAATCATTTTCTTACTGAAAATACTCTTGTAACTTGTCATTTGTTTGTGAAAGATCCTGCCATACAGGAACCTACCAGAGAATGATGAGTAGGAGAAAGCAGCTCAGCTAGTTTCACTATCTAAAAATGTGAAGGCTGTAAATTCTGTAACTGTATATATATCTCTCTGCAATTTTTGTAGATGTTGAGGATCAGCACTTGAGACCCATCTGCTCACTGTTTGGACTCTGGCTCTAGTCCATACGTAGTGGAAGCTCCTTTCTGCATTGCCCCAAGTGCCTCTCCCCAGGATCTTGATCCCCCACCCTAAACAGATCGTACCTCACACACACCAGCAGTAAAACCTCCAAGTTGTTGACCCTTGCTGATTTATATTGTGGAATCTAATGAGCAGCAAAGCACAGTCTGCTCACATCATGGTTTATGTTATGTTCTGCGCAGACTGGTCAGCATGAGTCTTTGCTTCCTCTTCCAGCAGGATGCATGGACTTTGAGAAATGCTCTGTTGTGTCTTTTGGCAATTACACGACTGAAAGGAGTCCTGTACAGGCAGTCTGATGTATTTAGTCTTCTTTGAAATGATAATGTTTATGCTGTATGGTTTTCTTGGTGGTATCTTGTTCACAGGACAAAAGCAGCTGTCAGAGCTCATGTGCTCTGGGAATTGTCACTGGTTCTTCTGGTATAATTATGCTGGGGCAGTTATATAGGTGACTTGGGGTAGGCATAGGGTAAGAGGAGGAAGGCTTTTCCTTTTCTCAATTTGGCTTCTCTAAGTGATAGTAATTATACCTGAGGAAGGTGCTTTTAGGCCCCTGTGGGGAATTACACTGATGTAAATTAGTGCTTATTCCTGATCTTTGGGAACATCTGTGTGTGTTTTGCTGTCAGTATTGTACTGCAAAAGAACCAGTCTGATTACTGGGTACTGTACTGTACCAGCAGAATGTCTGGGAGGGCAGGGAAAGAACAGTTTTTAGCAGAAATTCCAGTTTTCCTTCTGCAAAAGGAAATGTTCCCCAGTGCTCCTGTTTTACAAGGATTGCACTTGCAACTTGATGTCTTCTATTTCTTCTCTTTCTACCTTTTTTATTTCCACAGAAATCGTGGATGGCAATGTTAAAATGACCCTTGGAATGATCTGGACCATCATCCTTCGTTTTGCCATTCAGGATATCTCAGTTGAAGGTGAAGTTTAGTTCTTTCCTGCCACTTTCAGTAATGGACAACTGGAGTAACTAAATGGCTTTGCCACTAAATGGCTGAAAATGTTCTCTTAAGTGAGTCACTGAAAGATCCTAGGGAGCCACCCTTCCCAAGCTGCCCTAACTTCTCACAGACCTTTGGCCAGGTTCAAGCATACTGAGATAAGTTTTTCACATGCTTTTCTTGCAAGAGATTTCAAGAGTAGCTCAAAAGGATGACTAAGCCTGAAAGTAAACTTTTGTGTTGGTGTTTGTTTCAGGGACTAGCACTGAAAATGGCCCTGTCATTTACGAGTCCTACAAGACTCTAGTCCCAAAAAGCTCTCTCCTTATTACTGAACCTCATTAAGAAGATAATAGTAACAAAACTATCCTAGTAGACTTTTCCAAACAAGACATTTTCTGACAAGTGAAGTTACATAAAGCACAATTTAGTGCAGTCTCTACCAAAGAGGAATTGGTGATGGCTTTCTAGCATATGCTCCAGAGACTCCTGTTTTCTAAGCAGATGAGTTAATTGATCTGTTTCTTTCTTTCTCTAGAAACATCTGCTAAAGAAGGACTTTTGTTATGGTGTCAGAGGAAGACAGCCCCATACAAAAATGTAAACATCCAGAACTTCCATATCAGGTGAGTTACAGGCAAAAACTTAGCTTTACAATCAGTGTTATTTTCCTGTGTCTCTCAGTATATTCAACAATATTCCTGACAGGCCTCCCAAGGCAGTGCATGTGCACATTACACGGTAGCAGTGTGGTCCAGAGAGATACCTAGGAAACTGGATGCAGAGGTTCTAAGAGGATCCAAGTATCTACATCCCAATTCCTCATTTAGGTTACAGTTGCTGCTTTCATAAAGCATTTCTTCAGAGCATTAAGTCCTCTGAGAGCAGCATTTGTGCCATGGGCTAAGCAAGAGAGCTTTTGCTCTGTGAAAACTCAGAACACTTCAAGAGCCATGAAAAAAGGACTGCCTCCTAACTTTTGCAGTATGGCAGAGCTGAGAAAGTATAAAAGGTTCTCTTGCTCTGCTTTTCATATTTCCAAACTGGCAGATGTTCCAGTGAAGATTCTGCATAGTAGTGTTTTTTCCAGCACATCTTGGAGCCTTGTATGAACCATATAATGTAAAGCACTTCTAAGAGCTTAACTGCCATCCATGCTCTCCAGTACTTCAGTGAGCTAGCTGAGTACATCTGCCTTTTCCCCAAGGAATGCACTTTTTCCTCCTTCATGGCTTGTGTCTACACATTTTTTCATCCTTGAGCTCATGTGCTGCGCAGGACATGCACAGAGAGTTCAGCACAGAGATCTGCCAAAAATGAGGTGCTAACTCAATGGGCAAATCTTAATCACAATGTATTTTTGTAGGGGTTGAAAGGAGTCTTTATTGCAGTCTCATGCACATGTGAGACATCCCTCACTCCCAGCACTTACAGAAACACTGCTAGTTGGAAACTAAACCAGAGTTAGTTGTCCCACTGCCTTGCAGCTTTCTCTCATGCCCACCACTGTGTGTCTCCATGGCTGAACAATGCTCATTGTTCTCTCTTGTGTTTCTCTCATAGTTGGAAGGATGGCCTTGGTTTCTGTGCTTTAATTCATAGACACCGTCCAGAGCTTATTGACTACGGGAAGCTCCGAAAGGTACAACTCCATTTGTTTATCAGACAAGATGTTTGGCTCTTTGGAAGTAAAGAGGGAAAAGAATTAGCTGGATAAACATAATTGGAGAGCTTCAGCACAAGCTGGCAGTTGCAGGACTGGGGGGGGAGGAAGGAGGGATGAATCAGTACATTCAGGCATCTTAGTGAAGCGTGAACTTAATGAGCTTCCTGCTTGACTTTCCCTGCTTTCAGACTGCCTTGTATGAGACACACGTGCCCCAATCCCAGCTGATGAGCAAAAGCTGGCAAACTCAGTAACACCAAATGTGAGAATAGCTCTGTGCTAATGTCACAGACTAGTGAGTCAAATCAGACTTAACATTTCTATGGAGAGTTGGATAGAAACCAGTTATCTGGTGTTCAGAATGCAATAGCTCATTGAGGGGTTTGTGTTTCCTCACTGGACACTTGTCACATGCTTCCAGCTTAGCACTGAGTCATTTGCAGTGCTTCTGGGCTTCCCCTAGCCACATAGGTACCAGGTGCCAAAAAGTTTGTCACAAAACTCAGTTTTACTTTAAAATTTGTTCTGGTAGCATGGTACCAAGCTGCTCCAAAGTTTACTTCCTGTGTGGTTTGGAGACAAGATTGCTGAATGGATGACGACAAAAACCACTTAGTGGTTTATGCTGCTCCCAATGTCTCGGCAGTGCGATAGAAGATCAAACTGGGTTCTTATCCTGCTGGAATTCCTGCAGTCTGCTGAGATCCAGTTTCACTGTATCTCTGCCCATGTCACCTAGAGCATGATGAAATGTCATCAAGGGCATAATTCATGTGTCATTGCTGGGGCTAACACAAAAAGCTTGTCCATCAGATCTCCTGGGCTGGGTGTTTTAAGTGCATGGGTGCTTGATGTTAGCTAGGGAAATAAACATAGAAGCCATCACCAACAGACCAGGGCTCTTGGATCACCATGCAGATAGACAAAATGTAAATGACCCAATCAAATTAGCTGCATTCCAAAGGCAATGAGTTGTACAGTGCCTGATCTGCTTTTCAATAACCTTTTAGATCTTTACTGTCTTGCAGAGCAGTCAGTTATATTTTCTGATCAGTTTTAGTGTCTGGAGTCAGCACATGATGAGTAAACAGTGGGGGGAGACTGTACCTGTACACATAAACAGCTGTAAGAAGAAAAGGACTTACTGGAGTAACATTTTCGGTGCCTAATCTTGGGAAAATAACGCAGCAGAGCAATGTGTGCCTGGCAAACCCAGGCTGGTAAATGCTACAGTGCACTCCATTATCAACAAAGCCCTAAGCCAAACCCAAGCGAAAACAGAGTGAAGGAAAGTGAGTTATTTGGTGATACTGGCTGCAGGTTTTTTTGGGTGAAAAATAGGGTGATTGTTCTAGCCAAATTCAATGTACATGAGAGGGGATTTTTGCTACTTGAAGTAAGGTTAAGTGGAACCAGCATATTTTGATCTCTGCTTGCTTTTGATCCCATCCTTCATCCAGTTCCCTCTGTCCTCCTTAAGTCTTCTCACTCTCTCTATCATTTTTATTGTTGTTCTGCCTCAGTTACTCTAAAGGGATGAGATTAAATGTGTGTTGGAGAACTCTACAGCAGCTGAAATCTCGAGCAAATAGCTGGGAGGAACTTAGAGCCTAGTCTTTAGCTCTGGCAGTTGATGTGTGCTGAAGGGAAGTTAACCTTTTTTATGCTAGGTGTTTGAAACCCATTTGTGGAATGCGTAAACACAGAGAAGGCTGCTGAGAAGCAGCCATTACAGTGGATAGTAAATTTGAGATCCGCCTCAAGTTCTTTTCCAGCTCCAGGGAGCAATTAGTGGCATCTCAGATGTGTGTGCCTTTGGCAGTGCTGTGTGTGTTTCTGTGTATGCACACGCACACAAATGTACAAGATAAAGAGGTGAAATCAGTCCAAGCTGTCCAGAGTTCTGCACTGTACCTCTTGTTTGGGCAGCATTCTTTTGCAGCTTTAGTGTTTTCTTCTCTTTCACAGAAGCTATGTCTAGGTTACAGACCTGTATTGACAGTGTATATTTGCAAAAGGTAGCCAGTGTAGTAGCTGCATGTCTTCCCAAAATTTAGCAACTTCTTTTGTCAGCACTGTTTTGTATTGAGTTTGTTCCTAGCTATTTTTCCTAGTCTAGCTATGTGCCAGTACAAGCTATATTAGTGGAACAAGCACAATTCTTTTCTGCATATGGGCCTAACTGCCTAACTTAAAGTTATTTCTATAGTCCCAGCCTCAAAACAACAGGTGGAAGTCCAGCTTGGTGTTGGTGATTCCCTGACACCACAGCTAGGTGGTTAGATAGCTTCTGTTTAGTGCAGGTCAGTCTTCTGTTACTTGGCTCACTGTTGATAAGCTCATGGTCTGCAAGTGAGGGGTATGCAGATGATGGGGTTTCCCTTCCTCCTTTTGCCCTTGACTGTAGCTCAACTGTGAGCCACAAATAAGATACTTTCATCGAGTATAGTGATTGACTGATGGCTCCAACACCCCCCCATACACCACAGTCTGTGTAGAACTGTGGTCTGTGTACTGCTGTGTTATATGCAGATATTTCTGAAAACATGAGTTTTGGAATTCTTTCCTAAAGTCTTTGGCAGATCGAGTAAGTGCTTGCACTTTCTCAATTTTCCTCCCCCTCCATCTCCTTTCCTGATCGCTAGATAATGGATGATGTGTTTTATGTTACATTGCAATAATTGCCATGGCAACCTTGTGTGCTGCAAGGACTTGGAAATAGCTGGAGGAAGAGAGGAGTCCCTGTATGAGTTAGGGTTGTGGCAAAAGATGAAGAGCTGCGATAGTCTTTAGTCAGCAAAAGCAGAGAGTGAGCCAGGCTGGCATCTGTTTAGGGCAGGTTTGCTGTATGCCACCACTAAAACAAAGGACCTCCTCCATGGTAAAGCTATAGATTCCTTGTGACTAGCCCAGCTAGAGTCTGGCAAGTTACTGCTCCTCTTCAAGCCTCTTCCATTGCTATGTTCATGTAAATGGAGTTGCATCCAAGGCACCTCTGCAGCCTCATCTGGGTCAGTGCTCTTCTGGGTGTGTATTTCACCTGTGGAAGGAATCAGGGGACAGGTCACTTGTCTTTTGTTTGATCTGCTGCCTTGGGGTCCCTGAAATGTGCCTGCAGCTATGGTGCTGCAGTGCAAGGCTTGGAGCTGCCTGGCCAGTCTTTACTACACTGCCCCTTTTCATAGGCATCACCTGAAACAGGTGATATGAAGTAATGATTATTGGTGTACAATGGGATGGAACTGAAAGTGATGGAGTACAGAGGAATTTCATAGGCCTTGAGACCCTGCTGTAGTCTTGGAAAAGCTCCAGGGGAAACCCTAACTCTTGCACAAAGAAGCATCATTGTTGTGATGAGCTGCTCCATTGTCCTTTAGGCATGAAGGTTTTTCTACAGAGAACAATCTTGCCTGAGTGTAGCTCTCTGCTCATCTCAAAGCTGGTCTCGGACTTAGGTAGCTTGCTTTCAGCAGTGCTATCTTTAGTTTCATTCCCCAAGAGATATGTGATCACACATCTTTCTTAGATTTGAAGTAGAAATCTGCTGGCTTTATCTAGGTGAGTCTCCAGTTTCCCACGTTAAAACTTCCAGTCCTTCCTTTGGGACTGCCCAAGCCCAGTAAGTTTTCCCATCAGGAAACCTCTCCAAGCTTTCAGCCAAAAAGTTCTTTTTAACCTTTGGCAGCAGTGCTCCTGGTGTTGTTACTTGCAAACTGATAGGAAAGCTATCTGCAGTGAGAGACTTGCTCCTCCCTTTCCTCCAGGATAGGCTGACAGATCACGCTGCAGCTTGTTCAGATGGGTCTGTGCTAAGGAAGGGTGTGTGTTAACACTAAACACTCTATCAGGGTGTTAACAGCCATGGTGGTCATAGTCAGCACAGGGTGAAATTTGCTGCACAGTGGTGACATTTCTACAGAAATAGAAAATGGCACGTGGGCTAGGGGAACACTGGCAAGGGGACTGCTACTTGGCAGTTCTGGATGCTCCTGCACTTGAATGAAAGAAAATCTGTTATTTTTCTTCCAAAATGAAGCTAGGGCCATGTCTACAGTCAGTGAACAAGGAATGTTATATACCAGCTAGTCTCACCTCCTCAAGTAAGGGTTTTGGATACCCTCTATGGGTTCGTAGAGGTTTTTCCACATCAGGCACAGAAGACAAGTAGGTTGAAATTGAAGTGGTTCCTCTAACTCCATGACATATGATGTTTCCTTGTGTCTGGAGAATAGTAAAAATCCACCATCTGCTCCAGTGCTCAACTCTGAAGAGGTGGCTGTTGATATATCTGATGTAGTCACCACTGAAAGCGTATTATATAGGAATACAGGGATTTGACACTGTCATACTGCATGTGACAGCTGCTGGCTTCATCACAGCAGGCCTGTGCAACATTTCCTTGCTTAATACTGACTTGTTCCACTGGATGAAATACAGATCACTGTCTGTTTTAATGGCCTTTGTGTATGATTTAGTTTGATAGGTGAAACATTGCTGTCTGCTAGAGACATTCACCCAAAGGAATATGTTGCTAATGTTGGATGCCAGCCTAATACATGCGTTGATTCCTAGGGAAATGCTGCAGGAAACTGCTTTTCAGAGCAGCTCAGTTTCCTAGTTCATGAAGGCTGTAATCTGAGGGCTACATAATGACCAGTGCCATAAAGGAAGTTTTATTCATGCCCATACCCTGTCTGCCCAAGCCTGCCTAGCTTCATCTTTCCTGCTGGGTGGGTTCAAAGGAAACTGCCTGTTGATTAGAGTTCAGGCACAGCTTAATCTTCCTAGTCAGTGCAATAAGCAAAGGCACATGATTCACACAGAAAAGAAACAGAACATGGATGCCACTCTAGAAAGAAGGTGAAATAATTTTACTCCCTATTTCCTAGTTGTTTATGTGGGTCTCAGTGTGAGTGGCACAAATGACAGTATGGAGAGTACCACCCATCTTTCCTCCCTCCCAAAAGACACCAAACAAGATGGCTAAGCACTTACAGTTCATCCCGTAGAAGCCGCATGTCTCAACAGTAGAAACTGGTAATACAAATGTAATTTGTCACCCACGAAGTGGATTGACCCTTCACAGAAATGAAGTATCATGGTTATACAGGAGTATAGGAACAAGCTGGTATGAGAATCTTATACAGGTTGGCAGGTGTCTTGTTGCTGATCATTATTTTTGAATGCTGGACACAATTTGCAGAGAGTCTTTCATTTTCAGTGACATTTGTATTTCATGTTTTCTCGTGTGGCTCTTTAAAATCTACAGAAAATTTATATAGAGAGGAATAGAAATGTACTAAGGAAATTACAAGGCCTGTGCTGGAGGAAAAGCAACGCTCTTGGCAAACTGGGTACTTTTTTATATATTTATTTTGTAGATATTTGTTGAAACATTTCTCTTCCTTCCACTCAAGTGGTGTTCAACAAACTCTACGCTAGCTAAGGACAGCACCCACTGCAGATGTTGTTACTATTTTAGTATTGCTTGGATGTTCTAACAGATACACAGCTCTGCAGTTCTTTAAAATGGAAGTTGCAAACCTAATACAGCATGAGATGTAAATGTGAGATGTGGTCTCATAATTTACTATCAGTATGATGTGAAACTAATTTTAGTTTAAACTAGGTTCAAGACAAAATGCATGATTCCTTTTTTTTTTTCAATAGTGCACAGACTCAGTGTTAATTATCATACCATGTGTCCCCAGGCTCTTCTTTCAAATGGAAGCTAATTATTTCATCGTGATACATGAGGCTTCACACACAATTTTTTCTGGACAGCACAGTTACCTTAACCAAACCAAGCTCTTTCTGAGAGAAATTCTGTGTACCTTGTTAAATTTGATGCTGATGCCCTTCCTCTTGTTTATTTCCCAGGATGATCCTCTCACTAATCTAAACACAGCTTTTGATGTGGCTGAGAAATACCTGGATATTCCGAAGATGCTGGATGCAGAAGGTAAAGTAGAATCCAACAGCTTTTAACTTGCTTTTTCTCAAGAAATTTTCCACTTCTTCTAGGTGGACTTCTTTTGTACAAGATGTCAGTAACCTCTGAGTGTTCCCTGCATGACTGTGTAGTAAATGTATAGGGAAAAAGTTAAAATGGAATAATGAGTCACATGTTCTGCTTCCCTCTTCCTCCTCTGTCCATCAGTCTTTGGAGTCTAGCGTGAGATCTTAGCTTGGGGTTGGCACAAGGCAGAGATGAGTAACACCTGTCATCTGCTGACTGAAGTGTTTCCTTTCAATTATCAGGCCAAATAGTGAGTTAGTGTATGCTGTAGGACTGTGTTCCTTTTGCTCCAGGGATTTTTTGCTGTGGTCTTTTTGACATTGCTGGTGTTCTTCCTTTTGAGGGCATGATATTGTTATTATTATAAACTGCTTTTTCTTGACTACTCAGAAGTGTTTGGCCAGAAGATCCTTCACTGACTGGGTCTGGAGACCAAGGCAGAGTCCCATGTTGTTCAGAGATGCTTTTGCTGCTGATTATGACTGCTTCCCAGAGGCCACTGGGACAGCAAGGATTACTTTTCAGAGCCTTGTCAGGACCAGCTTGGCAATAGATTTTGAAGACTGTAACTCTGGAGTACAAGCAACAGCCTGAAGTAGTTCACTGGTTGTTGGCTGTTTGCCTAAAGCCAGCTGGTTTCAATGGTAGAAGCTGTATTCCAGGCTTGGGTTGGACAGGAGAAGCAGTTAAAGTTTTTTGTTAAATAAAGGAGTAGGAGGAGCAAAGAGGAAAGGTGGGAATAGGACAGCCAAACCCAGTCAACCTATATTTCAGGAACTAGGATGTTCATATTCCTAGGTAGTATTTCCCATCCCCAGAGATGAGTTTTGCTTTCCCTGCATTCATCATGCTGAGGTAAAGAAATCATGAAGTTTCCAGAGTAGATTGAAATGTTTCCTACCATTCTGTAGGAAACACAGACACCTCCAAAATAAGCGGATTTAGCTTCAGATCTCAGCAAAGTAGCAGTGATGAAGAGGGCCCCTGGCAGGAGCTCTCACTGCTCTGTACTGATCTCTCTCCTCCCTCATGGAGTTGAGCTAATGTGCATTCCTACACACCATTAATTCTGGTCTCTCAAGGTGTTGAGTTTCCCCTGAAACTAATGAAAGGGCCTCTTGAAATTCAAGCCATCGTTGTATTGAAATGGAGGAGGGAGGCGTGGAAAAGAAGGGAGAAAATATCTTCCCAGAAGAACAGAACTGTGTGGAGGAATTGCAGTTTAGTATGGCTATGAAAGTCATGTCAGCCTGCTGCCAGTTTGGGTTGATTCAACCCACCAGTCACAGTGATATTCTCAGGACAGGGAAGTGCTGTGACACAAGACATCCTGACATGTGGCTGCGTTAGCATGGCCAGACTCTGGAGGAAAGTTTATGATGGGGGGAGGAACCAGAAGGGTGATCCTGGGTTCTGAGACACATTCATCTTCTGGGGAATGCTGGGAAGCCCTGTGGAATCACTGTGACAAGCACACACTGCAGCAGGCCTCCTGGACAGTTGTGGTTCTTCCTCTCCTTTGCTTTCCTCCCATCAGTTGATTATGCTCTTAACTTGAGGTTTTTTTTGACAGACATTGTTGGAACTGCCCGTCCTGACGAGAAAGCCATCATGACCTATGTTTCTAGCTTCTACCACGCCTTCTCAGGAGCCCAGAAGGTATCGCAGGATCCCAAGCTCCCTCCACAGAGCACACCTGGTGCCGTTGCTAATGTCCAAACCTTTTTTTCTTTCTCTCTCTCTCCTCTCTAGCTACGGGCATCTTTATTATTATGTTCTTGGTAGAGTTGGCTGTTGGTTCAAAGTGGTGCCCCAGATACAATACATGGGGCAAGGGAGCCAGGAATTCCATTTCCCTATAGTCAGCAGTACTCCCAATGGCACTTAGGTATGCCACACTTTGGCACACATGCAAATTTAGGGGGGCAGGGGGCTCTGCCTTCTCCATTTGCCTTACAA
The DNA here is from genome assembly GCA_013399225.1 of Rhipidura dahli. NCBI lineage: Eukaryota > Metazoa > Chordata > Aves > Passeriformes > Rhipiduridae > Rhipidura > Rhipidura dahli. The sequence continues at coordinate 499,153 of VXAC01002937.1, read as the reverse complement.
ACTTCTGTCCTGCTGGCCGAGAACCTGTACCTCCTGTTCCTGGTAAATCTGAGCTACCATGCTTGGTCTCACAAAAAGTAAAGACCACCACACATATGCTCTGCCCAGCAGGAAACTGGAGCCTGCCCCCATGGGAAATAATACAGATACCTACGAACTTTTTTTTATTGCCTTTTCCAAAGATGGAGAAACAGAGCTGACTGAGGTTGCACGAAGGATTTAATGAATGGCCAAAGCTTTCTTTTGCCTTATGTATGATTCAGGTTCCAGCACCCTTGCTTTAAGGTCTGAACCTGCTGCTTTCTCAAGTTGTGCCACAAATTCAGTCTCAGTTCACCTGGGGCTTATAAAGCATATCTAACAAGTACATCCATGGTGGTTTTGCAAACAGAGCATTGCTTATCATGACAGAGATGCCTGTTTTTGTTCATTTGTATCTTTTTTCCCCCCTCTTTTCTCATCTGTGTTGTAAAATCAGGCAGTTGAGTCCTTGCTACTTCTGGCTAAGCCATTTTCCTGTTGGTAATGGAGTCACTTCAGGAAAACATTTTGTGGGTGAAACCTTGTACACATCTCTTGCCAGAACCAAGCAGCCGCCTGTACTTGAGTGCCTGAGGAGCAGGCAGAGCGCGCTGCAGCAGAGCAGATCCTGTGTAGGAAGCGCGCTGCGTAGGAAGGCTCTGATCTCCCGTTCCTCGGCGTACCAAGGGCCTCGAGCGCGGGCGTTCACATCTCCAAACAACTCGTGTGCATCCTTGGGCCGGGCCCCCAGACTGCAGCTGTGAAGGTGCAGAGCCCAGCTCCTCCTCTCAGGATCCCCCTGCATTGGGGGGTAGGGAGGGGTGCCGCTTTGAGCCACAAGCCAACGCTGCTAGCCACCTTCTGATCCGAATTCCCAGCTCTCCGCATGGAAATCTGTTTGGCCTGTCCTGCAATGCATGATGGGAAGTTTTCTCCCCCTCTCTCACGCCACCCGTGATTGTTTTGTTTTTTCCTATGTGCTGCTTCTTACTTTATCCTTTCAACCTCTTTTCCTTCTCTGCACAGATATTATAGGCACGCTAAGGCCGGATGAGAAGGCCATAATGACCTATGTCTCATGTTACTACCACGCCTTCTCAGGGGCGCAGAAGGTGAGACTTTACTGCTAACAACCCCTCCCCTCACCCCGCCCTGCCCACCTGTCCTCTCCAATGAGGAACGCCGGACCTCCATCCGCCCCAGGGCGTTAGCAGGGAAGCCCAATGCATCCAGTGATGCATTTGGATATGCCATCTGTAGTCTTGCTGGAGAAGTGATGAAAATGTCCTTTTGGACAGACTTAAGCTGCTCCTTCCCTCCAGTGTCATACACCACAGCAGAGGAGAAAATATTTGGTAAAGCTGGCATTGAAAGGTGAATGGATGTCTTGCCCTTTCAGTAACTAGTGGGCATTGTCCTGGCCAGGCAGTGTGCCTCCAGAAGTACCACAGTCCAATCCACCCACTCCAGGAAATCGCAGCCTGTCCCTCTTGGGCTGCCATCCTGCCTTCCACATTCAGCCTCCACTAGGTCTTTTCCTAGGCTGAATCGTCTGTGAGCTGGTTACATAGCACTTTTGTGCTCCAGCCACAAAGTTCATTTCTACCAGACCTTTAGCTTTCCCCAGCTCAGGAGGTTTTTCTATTCCTTGTTTCTTCCTTGCCATTCTGTTTCCCAGACCACCTATATGTTTTATTGCTCTTTCCTCTGCTTTGTCCATTTCCATAGCTTCAGGCTTTCCTTCTTCCTCTGCTTCCTCTTTACTCCAAAGTCTCTTTGCCTGACATCAGGACATTGGAACTAAATAGTTGCAGATCGCCTTTGGACAGGCAATTTCCCAGCAATCCTTTGAATAAGGGAAAAAGTTCCATTCTTTTCTCCCATGTCATAACCTGCCTGGGCTGCAGCCCTTCCACAAGATTACTGCTAATTTCTCATTGTAGGCTTTAGAACAGTAAAATCCAAACCCCAAGACTACCTTCTTCATTTTACAAATAGAATTAAAATCTCATTGTTTCCCCCAGCCACAACTTCTTTATCTCATTAGGCCTTTTCTGTTTGAAACACAGTCCTTGTGTTGCCCGTCTGGAGGGCTAATCTGACTCCAGGAAGATTCCATCTCTTTTGTGCAAGGCAGTGCTGATGATCCCAACATTGATTCAGTTACCATGCTGATGCTGACTTTCAGAGGGCAAATGCAAGCAGTAGTTTCCAGGGAGCAGCTCTTTAGTTCAAGCTTTTGTTCTTTGCCCAGTTTCATATAAATTACATGGTAATGTCTTGTTTCCAAGGAACTGGGAACATGTCCCACCGCAGTGCAGTAGACTTGCCCATTTGGCATAATTTGTGTAGTCATGACTTCCCTCCTAGGATCCTGCTTTGTGATCCTGTATTTTTTTGTTCAAAACACTTAATACCAGTCTGCAAGCTCCAGCCAGCTGATACTTGCCCAGGAAGACTGTAGTTTCAGAAGTCATGCCAGCCTGATGATAAGGTGTTTGCCAGGTGCCCCGGAGGAACTGCTCCATGCTGTCTGCTTAACCTGAGGAACTCCAGATGAGGAAACATCAAACCACAATACGAGGAGGCTTGTAGCCTGCTGCAGAAACAGCCAGGCAGCTTGCCAATCTCTTCCTTTTCTCTCTGCACTCATTCTATAATTTGGTAACCTGCTCAGCAGGTTCCATGCTCTGATCAGTAATTTAGGTGGATGCTAAGTCTCCTGGGATAAGTGAAAACAGTCTTTTACTTGCCTCAGGACCTGAACCAAGTAGCTGAGGCAAAAACTAGAGCTGAAGTTTCTTAGTTATTAAAGTTTCAATCCCATGTAGTCCAGTTGGCATACAGGGAAGATTTACTAGTTTGTTCATTTTTTAGCAGTGCTGGTGGGCCAGCAACTCAATTGTCCTGGCAGGAGGGGCACAGCTCCTTTTTGGAGTTGCCCTAGTCATACCTTAGCCAGCTGCTAAGTGACACAGATTCAAACCTGCAGGCAAATACAAAGTGATTAGTGAGTACAAGCCCCTGCCCAGATGTTACTGTGTTGCCACCTCATGCAGAGCAAGGTGACTTACTTTGATGTCGCTGAATTTTTCATCCAGATTTTACTGCCACCAGGCCTGAAGGGAGAGTTCCATGAGCCGCTTTCTGCTTCTTTCACTTTCTTATACTGAGCCTGTGAAGGTACAGGGTCCCCAGCCTGACATGTGTGTGTAGATGGCTGCTTTTTCTCTATGCCGTTTATATATATATATATGTATATTTGTAGGTATACTTGCTTTGGTTGGTTTGCTTGTTTTCTAACTGCTTCTGACTTTCACACTAAATGCATGCAACTCCTGGTTGGCTTAATATTTTGTAAACTTGTGGAAATTTCTAACGAATGTTTTACTGTTTTATTAAGAGACTGTGTTTGGTGTACAGTATTTTGGAGTAGTCCTCTGAGGCCAGAGGACAGCAGCAGGCAGGCATCTTCCCCTGAGGCTAGAGGACAGCAACAGGCAGGCATCCCTACGTAGTGCACTGTGGGAATGCCTTCCTTCATGATCCTCCTCAGCAGAAAGACTTAGATCCATGAACTAGAGAGACTGCAAACTCTGCTCCTATCCTAAGCAGTTCAAGTTATGGTTGAGAAGTGCAGAAAAGACAAAAGGCAGATAAATTGCTGCCATTCAGTTTTTCATTTTGATTCCACCAGAGAGCATGTGCAGAGATACAGCAGCGTGGTATCATGCAGAATGTCCTGGGCTTGTCCTCCCCAGCACTCTGAGTGCAAGCAGTACAGTGCGTCAGCACGATGCTGCACTGAAGCTGATGAGCTCACACAGATTCTCTGAGAATACAGCTATGCAGCTTCCAGACCCCAGGATTCTGCATCTTCTCAGTGCTGCCCTGTGCCTTGTGGGCATCTTGGCTTGTTTGGAGCCAGGGTGAGCATCCTAAATGCATTGTTGCGTTTAGCAGTGTGAGGAAGGCAAAACTTTTTCCACTGAACTAATGAAGGTGTAGAGGGAGCTGCCTTGGCCTCATGAAAACATCTTGGTGTGCCACTCTTCTTTTACCTAAAAGTGTTTCACTTTAGTTTTGAGGTTGCCATCACCATGGATCAGCTCATTAGCAGTAGCGTGTGGGATATTTGTGAAGGCTGCCTGAAAGCACTGGGATCCTTCTGTCCTGCCTTGCTCAGAGCACAGTGTCACATGTTGCTGGTGGCATTAATGGTGCCTGTGGCCCCAGAGCCTTTCCTGTGGCTGCAGCAACAGCACGCTATTGCACAGAGCAGTAGCAGTTCCAAGGCAGGAACCACTGGCAGGCAGGTACTGGTGGGGGAAAGAAGGCCTCTAAGCTTCTGCCATTAGGATAACACAAATAATGTCCTAACTGCTGACATTCTTAGGGTCTTTTTGTTTGGACAGTTGTTCAACATGCATATATACACACACATATTTAAACTTGGGCAGCTGGAGAAAGTCTATCATCAGATACATGTAAATATGCCTCAGTGGAATGGGGTCCTGCCTGCACAGCTGGCTGCTGCTGCAGTGAGCTCATGGGGCATAAAAATAAGAAAGTTAAGAGTGTGCAATGAACAACTCTCCTGGAGTGACTGAGATAAACATTTGGTACTGCCGGTTCCCTGCAGTCACTAGGCATGTCATGGTAGGGCTCTAGCAATGTCTTTTTGACATACTATTTGGTCCCATGTCTGTACTTTTCTCTGTATATCAAAAACACTCCATTAGAGTACAAACTTTAGTTAAAAACAGGTCAAAGTACAAGCTTTCTTAAACGTAACCATTATTTGCACTTTTTGCAGATTCCTTTTAAGTAAAACTGCTCCTTTTCCTGTACAGGTCTCTCTGATGGGTTTTATATTAGCTGATAATCTGTGTATCTCATAGCTGATCCACTTTAGGGAAGGGGCAGATGACTTAAAAGATGTTTTAACAGCTCCATTTCATTCTACAAATGAGTATGAGTGCCATGTCCACTGGGACCTTAGCAATCCATACATCACTGTACAGCCTATGACTTTATTGCTGTTCTTGCTGCTTCACATCAGCTGCAAAAATTGGAGGTTTTTTCTCAAATGTCCTTGGAGATTGAATAAACAGATAATAAAAGGTCTTTTAAAAATAGAAAAAGGTTGAAACTTACCAGCTATAAACTCAGCAAAACTTATTTTGGCATCAGTCCCAAATGTAGTTTTAAGGCAGGACACAACTTTGACAGTTGGTTTGTTGTAGCGTTGGCTTGTACCCTCTCCTCCTTATTTGCACTTAGCCTGTGTAAGGAGGAATTCTCCCAGCAGGGCCTGTGGGTACCTGTAGCACCTTCCCCAGGCACCAGGGTCACAGCTGTACTGTGGTAAGAGGGGTCTGAGCAATCCCTGACACATCACAGGGGCACATCCTCAGGTGTTGTAGCACGGCACACACCATGGTAATGATAAAGGGAGCTGATAACCCACAGATATATACTGTGTAAGGATCAGCCTGCTTGTCTGTCCCCAAACACATGCCTGGCACTCCAGAACAGACTGACTGCTTCCGAGTTCATAGCTGGCATTTTTCTGATCCTTACTTTCCAAATACATGTTTTAACGTGTTCAGCTCCCTGCAGAGAACCGGGGTTTGGTCTTACAATGGAAAAAAAAAAAAAAAAAGAAAAAAACTCCAAACCTAAATAGTAACAGTATGATCATTTTTTGCTGTGAGACTTGTTTTGGAAGAGTAAGCAGAAAGATTACCTGGAAAGGTGAGCGGAAAAGAAATCCTCAGCTGGATCATGAGACCCTGAATACGTGGTGGATGTATGCACCACCAAGGAGGTGGCCCTGTAATCAGCACCAGAAATACAGGGAAAACTGGAAGACAGTTCTGCTGGGCAGAATTTAAGGTTAAGAAGAGTACCATTTTATCTTCCAAACAATATTAGGAATTTTCCTGTAAGTCCAGTCTATGGATTAAATCTGTTAGGGTAGTTCTTTCCTGGGGTAGAAGTATGGAGACAGTCTCATCAGCTTGATATCACTGTGTTACTGCTGTTCCAGCTCAGAATGCTGGTATGGGGAGTGGAGGTGGCAGCAGGAACTCCCTATCTTTGTGAAGAGGTAGCCAGAGTCCCTCTGGTAGGAATCAAACCACAAGGCCCTCCTACAGAAGCAGCTCCAGAAAAAGCATAGAAACATTGGGTATCCCACAACATATAAGGCAGAATCAGTACAGCTAAGAATCTCTGAAGGAATGTATTCACCTGAGAAGGGAAAAAATATATCATTATAGAAGGCCAGATGGAAAGCAGAGAGGTCAGGACAGATGTTTCAAAGTGCAGGCAGGTTGCTAGAGCTAAGGGTAGGAGATTTTACCTTCAGGTATGTAGCAGGAAGCTAAAGTGCAAGTTTTGGTTTGGTTTTTTTTTCACATTTTTCCCTTCTTTCGTTTTTCTTCTCTTTGTCAGGCGGAGACAGCAGCAAATCGTATCTGCAAGGTGCTGGCAGTCAACCAAGAAAATGAGCAGCTCATGGAAGACTATGAAAAACTGGCTAGTGATGTAGGTGTTGGTTTCTCAGTGGTGGTATGCAGAAATGAATTGCATTTAATGCTGATAAGTAATCTTGGGGAGTGCTATTGACCCACTGCTGTTTTCCCTGGGAAATGATTGTTTCCTCTTCAGATTGAAAACAGAACTTACCTTAAAGACAAGAGCAATCTACTTTAAAACAGAAAGCTTCCACAGAAAAGCTTTGAATTTCTCAGTTTATTAGGAGTCAACCCAGAAATGCTAAAATTGAAGGAAAAATCAAGCTGGCTTAACTTGCATTTGTCAGGACTATACAAGTTCATTATATCTTTCATACAGATGCTAGTATACTGTAGATGTCAGGATCAGAGAACAAAAGTTAGAGATAATTGAGGAAAGAAATACGCATTTGCTGATAATATAAAGAATCTGTGTCAGATACAAACTGGAGGCTGCTTTTGTTAACTGAGAAGGCTTACCAACTGACAGCAGGGGAGCTACAAAAGAGACTAAATGTGGACTGCAGTATGTGTGTGGTAGATAAGTAGGGAGAAGATGGACAACAGAAGGGCAAACATAACCCATAAGCCTGGATTCAGCCTGATCTGAAAAGCACAGGGCACTACTCCACTCACACTGTGGACTGCCCATTGCATTAGCATTGTGCCAGCTCTCCAGATAGGCTTGTAACAGAGATATAGGGCTACACTGACTTTAAGGAAGTTAGAGTGGGAAAAATGTAACTGAAGGCAAGAACTTGATTTCTCCTGCCAGATTCTTCTGAAGATAATATGACTTACAGCATCCTTTAGTTATTCAACAGTCCAGCAAAATTCTTAAGGCTTTAACATAATCTGAGGACATAGTTTTGGTCCTGGTTGTGCAAAAGCTGTGCCTTAAGCATGTTTGATTGGCACTGCTGCAACAAGCAGTACTGCTTAGTGTGGTAGAGAATGTGCTGCTCATTTAAAAAAAAATGTACTTCCAAAAAAGCTGGCAAACTTTTCTTCATGAGCCCTGCTGGTGGCAGATCTTTCTGACAGCAAACATAAATGGTCCCTTATGAAATCAGAGCAACACCTGCAGTTCTAACACAGTTTTCAGTTCAAGGCTTCTTGTGGTTGCTCCTTCCAGCTGCTGGAGTGGATTCGTCGCACCATCCCCTGGCTGGAGAACCGGGCCCCAGAGAACACCATGCAAGCCATGCAGCAGAAACTGGAGGACTTCCGGGACTACCGCCGCCTGCACAAGCCCCCCAAGGTGCAAGAGAAGTGCCAACTTGAGATCAATTTCAACACCTTGCAGACCAAGCTGCGGCTCAGCAACAGGCCAGCCTTCATGCCCTCCGAAGGGAAAATGGTCTCGGTGAGTGGGGGTGACTGCTTCTATGTACCCCAACCATGCCTGAAAAACAAGACTCCCTTTCTGCCTGTTGGTGGGCAGAGAATCCCCACCCTCATAGGGAGATATTCTGCGGGAGGAACCCTGCAAGATACGGATCAGGGAGGCCATGATGGGGGAGGATCAAGTGATCATTGCTTTCCTGTGTCTAAATCAGACTCTGATGCTCTTCCCAAGTTGTATGTCTTTATGAGGAGATGTCTGGGTGCTTTCTGTTCTTTCTGATTCAGAAACTTGGGTTTTATTAAAGTTTCATGTGGGGGAACTTTAAACTCTAGAAGTGTTTAGAGAGGCTTTTTTGTGTAGACAGTTATATCCTGGCACTTCTAGTCCTGCTTGTTTCCCTGACTTGTCTGCAGAACCCTGTGAGGTGAAAAGCCCATGCTCACTCCCTCCTATCAGTTGGAGCCATGTAGCTCCCTGAGACTAATGCTGGTGAACATCTTCCCTCCAGCTTCTAACCTCACTTTCCTTCTCATGTTCCTGTGTCTAGGATATAAACAATGCCTGGGGTGGCCTAGAGCAGGCTGAGAAGGGCTACGAGGAGTGGTTATTGAACGAGATCCGGAGGCTAGAGAGGCTGGATCACCTGGCAGAGAAGTTCCGGCAGAAGGCATCCATTCATGAGTCCTGGACAGATGGTAATGCCAACCTACATGCTTCCAGTTGCCTGACACAGTGCTGACTGTTATGCAGGGAGGAAGAGATGGGTCTCATGAGACCTTCCATGAGAGTTTCCTCTTGGGAAGGCTAGATTTATTTCTTACTTTATTAGAAAATAATGTATGAAAACCAGCTTGATATCTGTTCTGCATCATGCAGTTGACATGGCCATTCCCTAACTGTGGCAAAGTGAGAACTTTGGCTAGAAGAGAGCAGCTACAGAGCAAAGGAAAAGTCCCTGTACTGTAAATGCTACCTTCAGCTTTTACAGGATCAGCATGGCCCATTTTGCACATGCTGAGACAAGTCCAGTACAAACTGTGACAGTGCTGGCTTAAGCTGCATTACGTGCCCTTCTGTGCTGTTAATGGCAAACTCCCACTTTGTGGTTTGAAGTGAGCATTGTGCTTCTCTGGACCAGCAGGCACGGGGACAAGCCTCGGGCAGGGCGACTGGAGTGGGGCTGATGCCTTTTGGAGGGGCCTCGAGGGTGCCTGGGCGGCGGGAGCTGGCGTTGGCCACCCTGGGTCCTGTCCTTCATTCTTCTGTCCTTTGGCTCCCTCCGCAGGTAAGGAAGCAATGCTGCAGCAGAAGGATTACGAAACTGCAACCCTCTCGGAGATAAAGGCCCTGCTGAAGAAACACGAGGCCTTTGAGAGTGACCTGGCTGCACACCAGGACCGCGTGGAACAGATTGCTGCTATTGCACAAGAGCTCAAGTACGGCACCCCAGCACACAGCCCATCCTTGGGGCCACAGAGGCTTACTGAGCTTTGCCCTCTGCCCTCTGGAGAGCAAAAAATCCATCCTCATACAAAAATGCTGGGAATTCCCAGTGTTTCCAAACAGTATCTAGGATACTGCTATCCAGTATCCGGACATACCAGAAAAGCAGGCCAGAAAATGGATGAGTCGTGGGTGCTGTTGGGGAGGAGGCAGCATTATATTCCTGAGCCAAGTTTCCATCCTCTTCCAGTTCGTTATGCTGCCACGAACCCTTTCCTAAAGAGTCTGACCTGCTGCTGGCACCTGCTCTGTTTCAGAGTTGTAACACTATCATACTTTTCCAGGAACAGAAGGAAAGAGGAGAGGATAGGAGGGTTTCAGTTTGCTCTCTTTTATATAAAAAAAGTCCTCCTTATTCTAGGAGGAAAAAAACTGCTTGAGCCCATCATGGCCTCGTTCTTTCCCCCAGGAGTACTGCACTGTGTGCACTCTGTTCAGCACTTGCTACAGGGCATCCTCACAGCAGATCAACACTTTCCCTGCTCCCCCCAGTGTGGAAGCCTTTGCCTCTACTCCCCTTCCTGGAGTAATACAGGTTACCAGGAGAAATGTGGGGGCTCATCAAGATTGCTAGAGATAGCAGGCAGGCAAAGAGCTGGTGGCTGCAGCACAGGGAGGTTTTGAAACCCTGCCTTTTTCTTGGCAAGAAACCAGTCCGAACTACTTGGTTTTGACTCTGTTTCCTATTTTAAAAATATTTATATATCACACTGGCCTGTCTAAAGTTAATGTCTGGGCCAAGATCAGTACTCTTGGGCTGAAGAGCTGTTTTTCTCTAAAAAATTAGGATTACTGGATCATTATCTTCTTTAACAACAGAGATTTACAGAATTGCTGTCTTGTCCACTGGAGGATTGACCTTGGAATAGTAGGAGGGTTCAAGGCAATCCTCATGTCAGTAAGATTAAAACTGAGTCTGTCTGGCCAGCACGCATTACCTGACCTGCCACTTCCAAAGCAACACTACATGTCAGCCAAAGCAGCTGCAGCTCTAGGAGCAACAGGGAAGACTGAGGCCCAAGCTGTGGGAGAGGTTCTTTCTTTTAAAGTGTGAGAACAGCGGGCTCTGCTATTCTTATAAAAGCCATCTTCCATTTCAGCAAAGAGGCCATGCCCTGAAAAACCATGGCAGAGCTCCTCTTCTCCCCCCAAGGCACACTGCCAGAGAGATGCAGAGGATGTGGAGGAAGCCACTGCAGTTACCCATGGCAGGAAAATTTGGGGGCATGGCACTACTACTGCCACTCCCTAGTGGTCCAGCACGGGTGTGTTACAAGTCAGACTTTCAGAAGGAGTCAGCCTTTCTGCAGTGCTGGCTCTGCAGCAAAGTAGATCAAGCAACTGATAAGGATTAGAAACCTAGCAAAGAAGTTATTTTTAGCCCAAATCAGTTTCCTGGGTAGTTTACTGGAGGACTTCATCACAGATGTGCCCACACACCTCAGGAGGGCAATACAATGGCATGAAGAAACAAGGCTGGGGGAGGCAAGAGTGTAACCTCCATTACTGCTTAGAGAATTGCTCATCAAATGGCTCAGGGTCACTCAGTATCCCAGTGATTTCTTCTGGGATTTTCTTTCTGGTACTTCCCAGATTGGCTGGTCTCCCTCTCCCTGCAGGTTTCTCCCTCTTTGACTATGTGCAGATCCCTGAGCACAAAGCAGTGCAAGGCTGTAAGCTTTAGTGTGCCTCTGTGCTCTCCTTTCCCCAGTCATACTTCCAGCAGCCTGTGTTCCTTGAGTGTCAGTCTAGAGATATGTCAGCAAAGCACTTCTTGTCAGGTGTCTAGGAGAGAAACCTTCACTGTTATTCTGGGATTGTCCTAAATAAGTTTACTGGGTTATGTAATTTAGCTATTCCTTGCCACCTGTACTATGCAACTCTTGGGACAATCTTCAGCAATTTCTTAGTGTTCCTAATAAAATCTTTGCTTTCCACTCTGATGTACAAGCCACAGTTAGTTAGCCAGCATAATGTTCTTAAGCAGACTACAGGAGCAGATTGCTCTGCTCATAATCTCCTTATTTCCAGTCTGAGCAAAAGTCTATACTCCCTTCCCCCTTTGGCAAGTTATTCCCATCAGGTAGCCAGCTTCAGTATTTGTTGAGGCATTGGATGGTCCTGTTCTGTGCTGTTTGATGTACCATAACATACAGTCTCCTTAAGTAGATCCTGATATCACCCTGACTTGCTTTATTTGCAGAGACTATGACCTCTTTGTCTGAATTTGTCTTCAAGACTGAACAAGGTTTCTAATGGGTTTCTCTTATTTCTGTACAGGGTCATTATTTGACTTCTTTTCATTTTTTTCCCAACCCTTTATAGTGAGCTGGACTATTATGACTCTCCCAGTGTCAATGCCAGGTGCCAGAAGATCTGTGATCAGTGGGATAACCTGGGTGCCCTCACCCAGAAACGTAGAGAAGCCTTGGAGGTGAGATATGTTACAAGTCAGACCTTCTGGGTAGTGCTTTTGTGGGGGGCAAGCTGCAGTGTGCACAAGCAATATCAGCTCACTTGTGAACTCCTAGAAACATCCTGGACGGTAAACAAGGGCTACATTTCAGTGTACTCAGGCTGCTTTTCTTCCAGCCCAGTTATGGTGCCATTTATTTGCTCAGGCTATTGATTTATTTTTACTTCTTTTGTGTTTTGTAATCTCATTCTGCATTAAAAGACTCTCTTTGTTTTGTTTTATTTCAAAGGACGTCAGATTTATTTTATTTTCTTTAGAGGAAAAAAAATCTGTCCAGTGTGTAATCTCTAACAGCAGAGAGATTTTTACTGACATGCCATCCTGGAAGCACCAAGGAGGTCTGAAAGGAAGGAGCAGCTCAGACAACCCATGTGATTATTCTTCTCCAGTCATCTTTCCTGATTCTCTTTCTCCTTTTTCTTTTTGTACATGCACAGAGGACAGAGAAACTACTGGAAACAATTGACCAGTTGTACTTGGAATATGCCAAACGAGCTGCCCCTTTCAATAACTGGATGGAAGGGGCCATGGAGGATCTGCAGGACACATTCATCGTTCACACCATTGAGGAGATCCAGGTACAGAGCAGTCATTTGCACCAGTTAGGTGGGGATAGTGAGAAGTATGGGGTCTCCTGAGTTGCACAAATTCAGAGTGGTATGAATTTATAGGTTATATTTTGGTGCTTCTGCTCTATTGAGTAAGCCTTATCAAGATAAATAAAAATGAGTATGTTTTTCCTTGATTTTCTCCAAAAGCCTGGATCTGAATAGATATAAAATGTACATACATCATCCTAGCTGGACACAAAAACTACAAGCAGATTTTTCAGAATAACTCCAGAGCCATATTACTGGAAGCCTGAAAGTTGAGAGAACCTTTTAGGGCATTGCAGAATTTTTCTTAACCCACAGGAGCAAAGCTTAGTGCTGCTTGCAGGGTCTGCAGGTCAAGTCTCACATGGAATGTCATGTGCAGGTCATTTGGTCTGACAGGATGTACCATGAGGACAGTTGAGCTGCCAGCTGGTTTTTGGTGCTGAGCACAAGAATAATGAGGACAGTTGAGCTGCCAGCTGGTTTTTGGTGTTGAGCACAAGAATAAATCAGAATTATCCTCTTTGGGGCTGAATTACCATTTGAAATCAATGTTGTCTTGCCTCCTCTAAGACAACAAAGACAAGTATCTAATTTTTTCCACTTCTGAAAGGGTGTTAGGAAAACAGCTTAAGGTATAGACAGGTAATTTGCAGACCTCAGAGAGCAGGAATTACTCTTTACTGGACTGCAGTGAGGACTTCTATTTCACCTGCTTGATGGGCTTGTGAAAAGAATCCAAGTTAGCTTGGAGGCAGCAAATGGGAGACCTACAGGGAACATGACAGCCAGGGCAGGAGCAGAGTAGTGACAGTTACTGAAATGCTGCTTGTTTCATCCATCATGCCCTCCTGAACAAAGGGCTTCATTAAGTCTTTCATAGTGCAAAATAAATCTAAACAGCACTTGAACACTTCCATCACCTCCTTGTGACTGTTTGCAGTGCCTTTCCCAGCCCCCAGACTTGTATTACATCTCTCTGGCCACTACAGCAGCTGCAAAGTAATGAGTCACCATGTAAGGAAGGAATTTTACAGAAAGTAGTTAACGTGTGTGTAGTGAGAGAGAGCAGTCAGTCACGTGGTTTACTTTCATTCCCTCTTCTGTCCACACTGTTCCCTTGGTTATCCCTGCTCACACCTCTGTTTCCCATTCATTTTCCTGCCTCTTTCCCTGCATTTGCTTCCCTAGAACTTGATCTTCTAGGTTTCTGGGATGAAGTACCTTAAAGGCCTGTAGAAGCAGTGGGAGATGAGCCAGGACCAGCTGGCTTGTCAGCTGGCTACAAACTACCAGCAAGCACGCCCCAGCCATCAGGCCTTGGAGCACAGCCTGGGCACCACAGCAAGATGGGGAGCAGGAAGGGCCTGTTGTGGTCAGGGAGAAGGAGCTGTTTTCCAGCAGCAGGAGCACGTGATGCCTGTGCAAATTTGCAGTTGTCTGGAAGACCTTCACCTGGTTCTAAATGATCTTGATGAAATTGAATCTGACTCTTTCGTACTCACCTGGAGTTACTTTGGGTGTAGAAATAGTGCATACCTAGTGGGAGAAGAAAACATAGTGCATTTAAACTAGTGAGGCTTTTTTTTTAATAGTAATTCTAGTAGTCAGATCTTCTTCCCCAAAGAAGCTGGCGGGCAGTCACTGAGAAGTGTTGCAGAAGTAGTTCCCCCTAAATGATGAGCCATTATTATTCCATCTCTTTTTGGTATGTGATCTCTGTCACTGGTCAACATGGGACAGAAAGAGAGGAAAAACAAGATTTCACATCATTTGACTACTTACAACATCCCATTAGTGATACTGAGAGAACCTGGAAAGTGTATTAGAGTGGGCTGCTTTGTGTGCTGGGAATAGGTTAGCTTTTGCAGTCACTTCAGGAATATGTTTGCTGAAGAGGCTATTTCATAAGTAATACTCTTACCCTCCCTTTGCTGCTGCCTTCCTTCTGCAGGGATTGACCACAGCTCATGAGCAGTTCAAAGCCACGTTGCCAGATGCTGACAAGGAGCGACAAGCCATCCTGGGAATCCACAACGAAGTCTCAAAGATTGTCCAGACATATCATGTCAACATGGCAGGAACAAATCCTTACACTACAATCACCCCACATGAGATCAATGGCAAATGGGAACATGTGAGTTCTTTCCAGCCTTGCAGGGTACTGGGGGCAGTGTCACTGCTCAGCCACTGTGGGCCCAGGAAATGGATTATTTACTCTGCAGTTAACCTCTTGTGTTTACTCCTGAGTTGGGTGTGGTTTGGTCATTTTCATTTGGTTTTGGCTCAAGTGCCATGTGCTTGGAAAGTGGAAGACATTTTTGATATAGATGTCTAAGGCACATCAGACCCCCTTTTACATGCTAATTTTAAATGAAAGGTGCTAAATTTGAAAGCTTTGAGGTTTTTGATCTTCAGTTGACCTGCATGTATAGCATGTAAATCAGTATCCTTTTTCACTATTCAGCCCTTGAAGTGTTCCATCTCTGCAGCCAAGTAGCCTTTCCTTGCTGTAATCCTAAAAGAGCAACTACTGCCCATACCCGTTGCACTTATAGTTCCTACTGCCAAACAAAATCACCAAAGTGAGATCTGAACAGAATCCTGCAACTCAGTTAACATGAGCCACCAAAATCCCAAATAATGAATGGAAGCTGTTTCTGGTCTTCCATGGCCTGACATGAGTGTGTGTGTATCCTGCAGCAGATAGGGTTCACATTCCGTGAGCTTGCCCGCTGTGACTTAAATCATATGAATGCTTGTTTTCAGTGCAGACACCCACTCCTCCCTCCCTTGTGGCAACTTCTGCATTTACTGCACACGTGCCTTTGTGTGTCTAAACTGCACACTTGCTCCTTGCTGTAGGTGCGGCAGCTGGTTCCCAGAAGGGATCAAGCCCTGATGGAAGAACACGCTCGCCAGCAGCAAAATGAACGACTTCGTAAACAGTTTGGTGCACAGGCCAATGTCATTGGCCCCTGGATCCAGACCAAGATGGAGGTAGTGCTTTGCAAATTTTTAAAACAGTCTGTTTTTCTCTGTGATCTTCACTGATACTCTTATTCGTGGTCTCTCTTGACCACTGTCACAGCCATTCTTTCTTCAAGTTACAACAAGAGAAACATCACAGAATATACAAAGAATATCAAGATTAATATTGGTTACTGAAGTGCTTGTACTTTTTTTCCCCTCACTTTAGTGCCAAAAAAAAAGCATTAATTAAGATGGGGAACACTGGTATTTTAAGATTTGTGTTTAAATGCAACAAATTAAAAATCCTAGATCAGAGACAAAGTTTGTGTAATTGCTTTCACAATGATCTTGATACACGTGACTAAATAAATACAATGAACATACCAAACATCTGCAGAGGAGATATTTTTAAGGGAGGTTTCTCTTTAGGTAAGATTTGAGGTAAAGTAATTGGAGTTGATGAAACATAAAAATCTGAAGCTATTACTGATGGCAGGAGCTGGAAAGAGAGAGATTACAGAAATATTACAGAAAGAAAGGTTACAGAAATATGTCTGTATGAAGGAACTAACTTAGTGGCAGACAGTACACCAGAAAAAGATCTGACTTGGTATATTACTAGCTTATGGACTGCAGTTTCCTTTTCTTTTATATCCTTGTATTAGACACATCTTATGTGATTCACCTCACTTGGAAAATGTTCAGGGCTGTGCTAAATTTTTTGCTGACACTGTCTCAGCTCCTGGGAAGTAACTGCTCCATGAGATTTTTTTTTTTTTTTTGAATCATCATCCTGTGTGAGAGTGAAATTGCTGCAATAAATGTCAAGCATGTTGAGGCTTGTCCTTTCAGTGAAATCTAACTCCTTTGGCTTTGCAAATGCAGGAGATTGGCCGCATTTCAATAGAGATGCATGGGACCCTGGAGGACCAGCTCAACCACTTGCGGCAGTATGAGAAGAGCATTGTGAATTACAAACCAAAGATTGACCAGCTGGAAGGAGACCACCAGCTGATCCAGGAAGCGCTTATCTTTGACAACAAGCACACCAACTACACCATGGAGGTAAATGTTTGGCAGCAGATCAGACAGCCTCATCTGCTGTGGCCAGTTAGCGTCAGCCACATCTAGTTCTGGCAGCCTGTTGTGGTTCTCAGGAAAATGGAGAGCTTGGTGATATGGCCAAACATGCAACAACATGTCACTGAATTTCATTTTTGCCTTGCTGTACTTCATGCCAAGCCATTTCAGTGTACTTCCAAATATAGACAACAGAAACAACCTGAATGAGATCCATAGTATTGCTTGAAAAATTGACGGGTCTTGTTTCTCCTACCACCCAATTGTGTTAGCTGGGATTAGAAAGGGAAGTGCTGATGATTTTGAGCTGCCACTACCTGGGAGAAGAAAAAAGTCCAACAAAAGGTTTTTTTTAAAGTAGGGGACTGGCTTTCTGTTGATAACATGAGGTTTCTTGGGAGCAATCTGGTTCAACATGAGTCCAGCTGAACACAGGCTTTGAAACTGGTTTTTTGGTTTCTGGCTAGCTCTCCATTAAGCAACAGCAGAGGTAGGGAAGCACCACGGTCTTCCAAGCACTGTGTTTTATTTAGTTTCTTGGTAAAGAGAGTTTTCTGCTTAACTAAGTCCTAGAAACACTGGGTTTGTTTCTCATTGGTGTTATTGGCCTCTTCAGTATGGGTTTTTTTCAGTCAAAATTCAGATTTTAAACACCTGCAGATTAGAAGGATTTTTTTTGAGAAAATGGTCACCTGGACTGCCTTGCACACCAGGATCATTTAATTTGCAATAAGTAGCACATCTGATCCACTGGTCTCAGAAGCAGAAGAACAACTTCTTAATTTCTATATTGTCCTGACCTCTTTTTCCAGCATATCCGAGTGGGCTGGGAGCAGTTACTAACAACAATTGCTAGAACCATCAACGAGGTGGAAAACCAGATTCTGACCCGTGATGCCAAAGGAATCAGCCAGGAACAGATGAATGAGTTCCGGGCTTCTTTCAACCACTTTGACAGGGTAAGTCAATGCTGACTGCAGCTTGGGAAGCTACAAGGTTCCATGTGGACTGCACAATGCAATAACAAACAAGCAGTCACTGTGATAAAATGAGATCACAGAAGATGTTTCATTCTTTAAAGTGCCACTCCTGTGGAGCAGTCATTTCTGTGAAGGCTGCCAAGTGATTGTTAGCCTGAGAGAAGTATGTCTTCACAGGAGACTGCAAAATTTCCTGGTAAAGCAAAAGGGTGGAGAGGTTTGAAGTATTTTTTAGGCAATTAGACTTTTATCCATTCCTCTTCAGAGAGTGGGTTATTATTTTGATTTATAAAATTCTTGGGACTGTCTGTTCTCCACTCTTCTCTATCATCTCTGCTATGTGAGGGCAGCCTGCCCTCAGAGATTGTCAATGCTTTTAAATTGCTGAACACTGGCTATTTCAGCCCTTCTCTAGCTGTCTAAGGAAAATAAACCATAGCTTCTCTCCTTGGGAGAGGGACCCATAAAGTCCTGTAGCTTTTTTATTTTGATCTTCATATCATTTGCCCCTTCTGAAGTTCACAACAGTCTGAATGTTAATGCAGGCTGAACATGGGTTTCCCACCTTCATCTGTTTGATTTTTGAAGGCTTAACATTGACTTTAAAAGCTGGGTTTTTTTGAAGAAAGTCACTTGAAATGGCCCCACCATCCCATCTGTAGCTTCCTTGGTCTGGCCAGAGGTGGTGGCAGCAGGCAGGGGCTCTTTGGTGCTTGGGGGCTGTTCTGAGCTAAAATTCTGCAGGATGGATGGGGATCCTTAGTTCCTGTAGTAGCTTGTGTGTAATTTCATGGGTACATCCAAACACTGGGGGTGTGGGCAGTGAGCAAAGGGAAGAGCAGCTGCCAGGCTGCGTTGTGCTGCACTGTACATCTGTGGTGTTTGCAGAGCTGAGCACTTGAGATAGCTTTGCCAGCCAAAGCTCCACCTCGTGTGCAGGTCTCATAAATACAGCCATAAAACTGCTCCCCTGAGCTTCAGCTGTTTTTCTTTGTCTGTTCCTGGGATGCCATGACAGCTAAGCTTCCTTGGGTGTGTTGCCAAACATACCTGCCCTCACCTACTCCTTTAGTGGAACTTTTGACTGTAAGATTAAGGCAATGCTTCCCACTGCCTCTGCCTGCTCACCTGCACTCTGGGTTACTGGTGAAACACAGGGCTTCTGACACTGGATAACAAGCAGTGATGCAAGTAATTCACTTGGGAGATTGAGATCTTGAGGCTTCTGAGCATCAGCTGTTTGTCATTCAAATGCTCTCAAGATGGGATGAGCTCTCTGAGAAGGAACTGTTCCAAGAGCATTTTTAGCACATCCTAAAATGTCATTGTGATATCTAATGTTGTGCACTTTTTATTTTTCTTCCCTGTCTTTCTATCTGCATGTCATTCTTCTCTCTCCTCACCCACTGCATGGAGCACCTGTTTGTTGTCCTCTCACCTCCCTTGGACCTCCCCTGTGTCCCCCTTCCTTCTGCCCCACACCGTCCCTCCACTGGCACTGCATGTCCTGCTGCCTGGCACACCGCATAACCAGGACCACTCCGGCACACTTGGCCCTGAGGAATTCAAAGCCTGTCTCATCAGCTTGGGTTACGATATTGGAAACGATGCACAGGTACTGAATGCTAGTGGTGAACACAGACAGATATTAAACTGTGAAAAAATAACAGTGTTTTCCTTTCTTTTCTTGTTTGTCTTAATCCATCTATCATTGTTGTTCTTGTGTTTGACTATATATACATCACTTTTCTATACTACTTCCTCTCTAAATGCACTTTGGTATCTATTCCTTTTTAATTCCTCAATTTTTTTGTCTTGGGAAAATTCGTTTTATGTCTTCAAACTGTTCTGTTTACTTCTGTGTCACTTAAAACTCCTTTTCTTGTCCATTTCTCAATCTGTCTTGCTTAAAATCTTCTTGCCCTTTTTTCATCACCTATATGTTTCTTGTGTGTAAACTATTCCATGTCCAAAACCACCTTTGCTTCTTCATGGTTTCACAAACTATCTTTTCTCTGTTATTTTTCATTGTCCTGTAAATCCTTCCTTCTATCTTCTCCCCCCCAAAACTCATTCTTTGTAATGTCTCCTGTGGGTTCATTTCTCCCTGGACTGGTCTCCCTTTTCTCTCTTGGCTTTTTCCATCTTTGCATCATTCTCTGTAGAAGAAGACTGGTATGATGGATTGTGAAGATTTCCGAGCCTGCCTTATCTCCATGGGTTACAATATGGTAATGTAGAGTCCTCTGTCACTCCTATTCAAAGTGATTCTGTAGGCACCTTCAAAAATACAGGGAGAATGTGTAGTGGATCAAGGTAAATATAGCCTTATTTTCCAGAATTATCAACAGTGTTAAATCTAGTCTTAGTTGTACGTGTAAAATTCTCGTCTCACAGCTGTAGCTAAAGGTAAAAAACCAGAAATAATTGTCTAATTCCAGGATGGTTTAAATAAAAATTATGTTTATCAAACTGTGTACCTACTAGTGGAAGAAACAATGAACTTCCTCATATTGGTGCCTGCTCTCTGCACAGCACACACAGTCTCCCCCAGCCCTGAATATCAGTTGAAATCATTTGGAAGTATACACAACCTCACTTCTGAATACACTCAGAATGCTCCTCCTCTCATTCCTACCATTTGTTTCACATTTCCTTTCATGTACATGTAAGTTCAAGTTCCAGTCATTCTCCCCAAAGCTTTTCCCTCACAAGAATACCTGAATATTCAGAGCAGTAACATATAGCACCTTGACAGGCATGACAGCTAATAGGAAGAGCTTCACCAAAGACTCATGCTCCTCAAAGGGCAGCAGAAGAGCACAGTGCAAGTGTGTTCATCTGCACTCTTGGTGTCTTTGCTCCTGATAGCAGGCAAAGCAGTTTAATCATCTTACTCATCAGACCAGTATAAATACAGACTCTTTGGAGTAGCGTGCCAAGACAGTAACATTTGATTAGGTATTACTCTTAATTACTCTTGAAGGTATACTGTTGTAAATGTGTTAGGAGAGCCTGTTCTTAGGAGAAGACTCAGCTCTGCTCTCCCCTCCTCCTTACCTGGGGAGGAAGGAGAACAGATGACCTTTAGCTTAAATGCAGAAAGAAATGCAAAAAAACTACACTACAAGGTTTTGGCTTTCATAGCAAAACTTCTCTGTAGGATCTTCCCTGTAGAGACTGTTTCCCTGGGCCACTTCAGATATGCAGGTCCTTCTTTCCAAAGCCTGCCTATTGAGGATGAGTAAGATACTATGAAATATCCCAGAGATATTTCTTCTGTCAGCTGAAGGAAATTGTAAAAGTTCTCTTTAAGTAAATGAAAGTATTTAGGAAGTGCAGATCTTCAAATACTGCTACAGACATCTAGCACATGTGGAGAAATTTGGGTCTCCCTCTGAAGTCAGTGGTGTTATTCCCTAATAGGAGCATTGTCCTAGAGCTGGATGTTATCCTCAGGCATAGCTGGCAGTGTTTTATTGCAGAGGACAAATGAGTGGCAAGCATTTGTACACAACAACAGCAAGCTAAAAAACAACATCCTGATTAAAACCCTAGAGGTGATTTCTTTTTGGCTTTGTTTTCTAGCTGTGAGATGTGCTGCTGAATGGTTTCTCGTCACTTTGGTAGCACTGCTGCCCAAATACTCAGGCTCATATGACTTTCTTGCTCTCTAGGGAGAGGCAGAGTTTGCCCGCATCATGAGCATCGTTGACCCGAACCGTTTGGGCGTAGTGACCTTCCAGGCCTTCATCGACTTCATGTCCCGGGAAACGGCAGATACAGATACTGCTGACCAGGTTATGGCTTCCTTCAAGATCCTGGCTGGAGATAAGGTCAGCCTCCACACCTTGGCTTCCTCTATCTGCTTAGCTCCTGCTTTCTTTTTTCACTTGTCTCTGAGAGAAGGTGTTGAGGGAAGCACTCTGCCATGGGAGGGTATTTTCACAGGAACATTCTGTAGTGCTGGAGGAGTGCAAGGTTAAAGTGTGGGTTAATGAGCAGCTTGCTAAGACACTCCAAAGTCCTGTTCAGCTGTCAGTCAGAACTTTGCAGCCCACTCTTGCTTTAAAGTTTTAATTAAGAGCTTGGTCGCAATTTGTTATTTTAAAATGAACAGGTTCAACAGATGGTTTTTGATTAGTCTTGAATACTGTTCATTACTGACAGCTGTAAACTTGAGATGACCTTTCTCAGATCTACATGTCACTATCAGTTTTTATACAATCAATAGATTTTCATTGAGGATATGCAGTATCTGCAGAAGGAGCATCTTTTAATCGTAGAAATTGGTTGAATGTAGGAAAACTCGGGATGATATAAAAAGTAATAATTTTTTAAATTTAAATAATCAGTGCAAGCAGCTGATAAAAATGTAATTTTATTTTTCTTATGTAACAGTGCCCACTAAGCTTTTATGTAACTGATCAAATTATATGTACATGTAATATTAACATATCTCTTTATTTGCTAATGATTTATCTCACATGAAATGTGAGATAACTCAAATTTCCGTTTCTCAGACTGTAATGAGTTACCTTTAAATCTGGTATTGGTTTCCATTTTTCACTAAGTATCTTTTCCTAATCATAATCTAGAAACCCATGATACCTGTCCTTTAGATATACCTGACCAAAGCCAGTTCTATTGTCTTTTGAGGCCTGAAAATTCCATGTTATTCAGATAAGCTAACCAGTGAATAAATAGGTACTTTGAGATGCAGTATTACTTATTAACTTGTTTACTCTGTACAGTATGTTACATGCACTTGTCAGTGTTTAACATGCTCTGGTGACTGTAACATGAATTAGTATTTCATTATGAGGAAAAATACCTCCTACCCCAGTCATTAAAGTGAAAGGCAAAAAGAAATTACAAGAAGTCACAGGAGAGAGAAGGATGATGTGAAACCTGAGCTATTGCTCAGACAGACTGCAAATGGCCATGAGTCAGTAAGCTAAAGACAAAATACTACTTAGGAAACAGGCAGCTACTGTTACCTACTGCGTGGAGAGAGGCCAGGCTAGCTCAGCTCAGTGCAGCGAGTCTTCAGAAGATGAACTTATGTAAGTTTTGCTTGCTTATTTAAAATGTCCACAGTGAAAGGACTGTTGCTGGAACTGTGGAAGCAATACAAAGTGTTTGCTTGTCTGCTGCCTGCATTGCTGCACTAGCAAGAAGTATTGGGGCTAAGCCCTTTCCTTGCTCTGAAGAGAGGGAATGGCAACTCCCAAGCTGTTACCTCCTGCTGGTGAAGGACAACATCCAAATTAAATTTCAGCTTCCTCCCATTTACTTTCAGCAAGACCTCCTTTGTCAACAGGAAGGCACAGTCTTACACTAACAACTTGCCTGAGTTACCTCCCGGTCTTTTTTTTTAGCTGCACCAGCATCTCTCCTGCAAAACCAGTCTTCATTGTAAAAAGCATTTACTTGTCCAAACAGTAGGGAAGGAGTGCATGTACTCCCAGGGCCTAAGTGCAGAGAGCTCCCTGTGTGGGTAGACAGCACAGGTCTCAGTGCTGGGATCCTGTCCCTGGGTGTTGCCTGCTGCCCTGGTGGGGCAGGGGACGTGTGTCCCTCAGAGGAAAGTCAGTTTTCTGAAAGTAACAATTACCTGATTGTTTGTCCTTATTGCAGAACTACATCACTGTGGATGAGCTACGGCGGGAACTGCCTCCTGATCAGGCTGAATACTGCATTGCTAGGATGGCACCCTACACTGGCCGTGATGCTGTACCTGGTGCCCTGGACTACATGTCCTTCTCCACAGCGCTCTACGGCGAAAGTGACCTTTAACTTTTTTCTGTCCCACCACACGCTCCCTCCCCTCTCCCCCGTCCAACACGCCCTCTTTTCTCTTTGCAAAGCAACCTCTGCTCCGCTCTTTTTTGTGTTTTCCTGTTTTGCTTCAGATAACAGATCACATTTTTAAGTGGGGGGGGAGGACATTGACACGGCACCGCCTACCTTGCCCTTGAAATAACAGTTTACAAAATTATTTTGTGCAAAAAAAGTTACATTTTAAAAAGAACAGACATATTTTATTATAGAAAAAGGTATTTTTCTCCACCAGATTGAAACTTAAAAAGAAAATGTTAAAATATTGCACCAAATATTTTTTGTTGTGACATAGAAAGTCAAGCACAATGTTACATTCCATCCTTTCCAAAAAGAACCAAACGATGACAAAACTCCACTTGTTCTGTTAACTATTACATTTGCGTATGTCTGTCTTATCACGTTTATCTTGGGAGGGGGGAAGGCACACAAGTGCATGTGTTTGCTGGTTCACTCATTTCATGAAAATATTTTATGATAAACTTTTGAAATTGCTGTGTTTTCTAGGGAAAAAAATAATGTACACAGCTCATGTTTTCATATTTAATTAAAAAATACAATACGCCTCCTATGTTTATCAGTGCACAACTTTTTTTGTTGCTGAGAGTTGTCTGGTTTCAGAACATGAAGCTTGAGAGTTGAGAACTTTGATATTGCTTGTCACAAACCATATTAAAAACTTCTTGTGATAACAACTCCAGACTTTATTCATTTGTATAGTAAAATTGTTTAATCCTATTTAGTTAAACATAAGGAGAATCCAAAATTGTGTATTTAATTGAAATTACAGTACATTTAATGGTATATTCTCAGCCCCATAGCCTTTTTTATTCTTGCTGAATAATATTGAAATTTTCACAGCTTGATGACCACTTTAAAACCTCAATACACCCCTACCTTTAGAAGCAGTATGCTTGTTATTCCTTAAAAACCAGCACAGAATTATTTAGTAGAGCTGTAGAAACAACCACTATATCTTAAACCGTCCATGAAACATCCATCCAGTGTTCCATGCTCAGCATTGAATATCTGACTGATTTTGATAGCACATCTTCTGACATTATAGATTCCTTCAGAGATCATCTTTCTATCTTTTGGACATACAAAAGAAACCAGCCTTCAGGACAACTCCTTTGGGACTTTTTATTGAGTCATAAAGTAGCACACGCATGCATGTGTCTAGAAATTGGCAAAGGGAAGCAGCTAATTCCTTCCAGCCATCTCATATTTCAGGTGCATTTCCTGCCCTCCCACAGCTTTAGGACACACAGGGTTAGGAGCAAAATAACATTACTGCTTTGTGACGTGTTTCAAGTAAGTGTTTTATAGGTATAAGCACATACTTCTGTCTGTAGTCCCAAAGGCAGATTTTATTTTGAAGTAATGGCTGCAGGAGTGGTGAATTTGTGGACAGATTCACAAGGAGCTCCTTGGTAACATTGTCCTCTCTTCCCCAGGGCAGAGCTGAGTCCAGAGGAAGGTACTGTACATGGTGGGTTGGGGTTCAGCACAGCTTTCTGGTTTATTCCTGACCTTCAGCAGGACACAAAATCACAGCAGTATGTTGTGATGTATCCCACTGTGACAGTATCTGCCTACTGGATTAGGAGAGGGGATGCTAATGTCTGCTACTACACTTCTTTCCAGGAAACACCATGATTGCATTCTCCTGTAGGCTGAAAAATGAGTTTACAGGGGGCATGCAAATAAATGCCATTTAGCTTCATACATGGACAAAGCCAGGCTGCACTCACCATGCTTTGTCTTGAAAGGTGACAGTTTGTATAACTAAGTTATAATTGTGGTGTTAATGAGGGCTGGAATTGAGCTGAAGCTGAGTTTCCTGTGTTGAAACTCACGATACTGAGAAACCTGGAGGGATTGATATGAATTGTCAGTACTGTAGGACTTGAAGCCACATCAGTATCTAATCCAGTTGCAAGCTCATTTTCAGCTATGTCACTACTGTGTTGCTGCAGATGGGATTGTCCTCTTCAAAGGTATGGTATGCTGATTTCCACTGCCATGTTTTAAAGTACATAGTGTAGGTTATCTGTTTGAAAGCTAAAATAGCAGAGAGGATGACTAGAGGCCTGAGCAGATAATCTATTGAAGTTTACCTTTGAATATCCTATTGCCCTTGCTTTGGTAACCCTCTTTCCTCTTCCACAGTAGCTGCCCTGTCCTTGGTTTGCTGCACCTGAGAAAGGACATTGGCACCATCAAATAATTTGAGGTCTCTGTAGGTCGTACCCCCGCTCCCAGAAGATGCAATGATATTTTAATTTTTTTTATTTATTTAAACAATAAAACTGGGGTGGAGGAGAATGGGAATATCTTTTGGGCTATTAAATGACTACTGTCTGGAGAAAAGATTCATGTTATTTTGAAAAAGGGGGTGGAAAAGACTGTAGCTGCACCTGGGCCATTGCTTCGGACCCAGGTCTGCTACCACTCTGAGAATGAAACCAAATTATGCTGAATGATCATGGTAACAGCACTCTGCAAGTCCATGCTTGGAGATTTCAAAAGTCTTCATAAAAATATTTCACTGAGCTGTGGCAGCGTTGCAATGTGTGACCAGGTTTCACACAAAACCTGAATAGGTGTAAGTGTTCCCAGTTTTATGGCAGAAAGCAGGTGGCCACAGATTGGTGGCAATGTGTGGGCTCCAGCCTTGTGAAAGTTGGCACCCCAGCTCTGCTTTGGTGAAGTTGAGATGTCAACAGCAACAGAAAGCCTTTGCTTCTGAGTACTTGACTGGAGTTTAAAATATTGGCAATAGTTGTGCCTAAAATATACTGGCATGTTTCTTCTTGGGTGGCATGGCCTCTGATAAACTGGCTGGAGCTTATGTGACATGGTCTTTCCCTCTGGGCTGTAGTTAAAGCCTCCCCATTCCCACCCCACACACAGAGGAGTGCTACAATGCTGCAAGACATTAGCTTTCCTCATTTGCAGCTCAAATTTATCTTGCAATTGTGTGGCCTAACAGTCTGGGGCAATCAGTATGCTGAAATGTGAAAACAGCTTTTGGTATTAGGCTCATGGTTTTGCAGCTGACATGCCATTCCTTAGCCAAGTCTTGGCATCAGCCTTGATGAAATTAATCTCTGGGAGCAGCTGTTTGCAGCTCAGCTACTGCCCTTTCATCTGCCAGGAACAAAACAAGTGGACAATCCACTTCAAGCTCACTCCATCCTTTCAGGGGTAAAAACCATTTCTGTCTCCCATACACACTATTTCAGGTATGGAAACTGAAATAATGCTTTTTAAAGAAATTAACCCAGAAAAGTCTTTTCATGACTGCTAATATTTTGGCTGCTGAGATCTCAATGACCTGCCTTACTCAGCCTGACTGTCTGACAGTTCAGGGGCAGAAAACACTTCAGTGCTCAAACAACATGGGTCTTGTCTTGCCTGCCAGAACGTCAAACACATTCCCCAAAGCCTCTCAAGTCTATCTTGCGACTGTTGCATGTCTTCAGTGCTGCCAGCATCTGGTTTGGAGCAGAGTGCAGGAGCAGAGCCAGGAGTCTCAGAAGACAATGGAAGGAAACTGGTCTGCAACCTGAATGAACTTGGTTTCAAAGAAGTATTTGTATATCCATGGAGATTCCATCCAGATAAATCTGACTGGTCTTATCAGGGAAATAAAGGAGAGGGTGAGGAATAGAGAGGTTGGGAGTTTGTAATGGCTGTGAAAAGCAACAGCTTGAACTAAAATGACTTTGTTAAGAAAACAGAATGCAGGTATAATTTTCATACCATAACAACATTATTTGTACAACTTAACTTGCACTACAGATACTGAAGTAGGACAGACTTTTTCCACCCTTGTGGTAGCCAAGTACGAAAAAACCTTAATCCTGTTGAATTAATTAAACCCTTGAGGTGACTCTGGCTACTGAAAGAGTTGCTACTGTGCAAACCCTTAAAATCCGTTGCATTAGCAGTAAGCTGCTGGGAAAGTCTTAGCATAGTAAACATAGATTAGCAAAGTCTAGGGCACATCCTGATGCAAACAGGTAATGAGACCATTCCCCAGCAGGCACTGAGAAAATGTGCTAAGGATAAAGTTGGATGATTGCATCTTGTACAGGGAGGGATGCTCTAAGGCTATTTCAGATAGATTTTAATCTCAGCAATTTAAACCCACTGAAAATAAAAGGAGAAAAATAATCTTTTCTATATTCTGAGGGCTCAGAGCTGCTACAGACAAGATCTCACCGATAAGATATTAAAATAGATTATTCCCATTTTTGAATACCATGCAACAACCAAGAAATAGGGCCTCAGTTTTCTTCTCTGCTTTGACTCCTGGGATATCCATGTATGAAAATATGTTGGCAGAAACTGCACTGCCCCCTGACACTGTCTTACCTCTTCTCAGCAAGTCTCTTTACACCCTCTTTCTATTAGTTTGTGGTGCACATCCTGGTGGCCTAGCTGACTTTCAAGCAAAATATTGAGGACGTCCAGTTATCATCATGCCTCAGTGACATGGACCCTCAGACTGTCTGGAAAAGCCTGATCTCTCATTACTGCTGCAGGAAACATGTAGTGTTACTCCCACTGTGCAGATAAAGAAGGCACATGGGGGAAAAGGGCTAGGTATCACTAGAAGGTAGAAATAAGAAGTCTTTATTTACAATTGCCGTCCAAACAGTCTGTCCAGCTGGTGCTCAAGTCTGGAGGTATTGCTTACTAGGCTTTTCCCTGTCACATCTACACCTTCTCTGCACACCTCTGTTTCTGCTTTGGGGCACGTCTGGAGCGGGAGATAGAAACTACTGGACCCCTGGGCCCATGGGACAGTCCCCTTCAGGGGGCCCAGGCACCTCCCTTGCAAACATCCCACATCACCAGGGACCACAAATCTCACCCCATGTAAAATGAGCAGTACAAACCAGCAAGACTGGCTGCTTCCTTTGCAAAGTTTCAAGGTGGGTTTGCCACCCATTTGCTCTATAAAAGCCTAATTGCCTAAAATATCTTCATGTGAGGAGAGTAAGGCAAGCTCAGCAGTTCATCCCTCCTCAGGATGCTCACCTCCTAGCCCTACACTTTAACCAGCAGGAAACCTAAGAGGCTGAGCCAGGGAGCATCTCCTCAGCCCTCACTCTGTCTCTCCCTGAAATAATTAAACACTCAAGCAACAGGAGAGAAATCATGAGCCCATATCCTCACGGTTTAGGCAATGGGTTTGCAGAAAGAATGCTGCATTTCTGTCCCTGACAGAGATATTTTTTGGTATTTTCTATTAAAGTCACAAGATAAAAACCCTTAGGATGGGAAACAGGCCTTAGCATGCCTCTCTCAGCACCCCAACCACGAGGCCTCTCCTTACACTTGCAGTCCCTCAGCTGTCTGCTCCACAGTGGCAGAATGTGAATGAGAGGAGCCTCCCTCCTCCACCACCACAGGCTCACACTGTGGTTAAGACACTCTCGTGAGTTGGAGACTGAATCTTCAATCTGAGGAAGACAGCAAACCTGAGCTTCCAGAGTAAATGGATATCATTTTAAATGATAAGCCCTTTTACAAAATATAGCTGTCGGTCTGAACATATGTTTTGGCAGCCAAAGGAAAGAACAAGCCCTAGTTAGTCCTCGTTACAAACAGAAGTTGGCATTCCTCATGGAGACAAGATCATCCTTTGGATTCCAGGTGGAAGAAGGCTCTGTTTTCCCAGCTGCAGGCAGGTGCATTTGTGTTGAGCAGGGGCAGGATGTTCAGACCTACACCTCCCACCAGTGCTCCCAGCAGCACCTCACTCATTTGCCAGCATTTTTGGCCCCCAAATGTCCTGCACAAGACCTAGCTTTAGGCCTTGGGTTGGATTCTTTCTGGCACCTGTTAGGTACTGCAGAGAAGGCAACTGGGTGGTTATTGTCTCCAGCCAGAGGTGACTTGCCTGGGGTCCTCAGGAAGGTTCATGGTGGAGCAATGAACTGGGCCCAGCTCTGTCACCTTCCAGTCTGAGTGCTGCAGTCATCCTCCAACCAGTTAAAACTGTTTTCCACACCATCCCCTGCTTTCTTAATTGCTGCTGTGGCTTTTTTGTATGAACCTGTGGCTTTCATTGTACAGATTTGCCTAAAAATAAGGACTACTTTAATCTGCAGAGTTAAGAAAGCATTTTATATTTTTATTATTAAGCACATTCAAACATCAACATCCTCACCATCACTTTAATGAAGAATTTCTCTCCTTAATGAATAGGACATAACTTTTAATCTGTGGTGCTGAGCCACAGCATTCTGCTTTCTGGGACAGAGAAAATAAAATTTATTCTTCAGGGAAGTGAGAAAGCAGTTAATTTACCCCAGCAATAAACAGATTGTGGTTTTTAAGTATTCTGATTCCAGATTCTGTTTGTTTACATTTGTAAATGTGCAGTCTAACAGTTCCCAGTGGGCTTTCAGATGTGCTTCTGAGAGACCAACCTTTTTGTGCAAGCAAAATAATGAGGGAACTAAACCACAGTGTTATTACAAAAGTTGATTTTGCACGTGATAGCTTCCAGAAACACTACCCACACACGGGAGGCAATGCTGCAGATTCCCCTAATGATGTATTTCATGCCTTTTACCACCCATGCAGAGTGTCCACAACCAAGAAAGGGAAAGCAGGGCTTCAGCCTGGCTCAGGCACTGTGGGAGCAGCCAGAGCTGTGTTCCAGACACACAGCCACATTCTTCCTCGCTGACACGATCCCAGAGGCTGAAGAGAAGCAGGATAAAACCAAAAAAGCTTTAATTGGGCTTCTAGTATGACTTATCTTCATTACTGCCAGTAACTCCAATCCCTATTACAACCATACCATTCCAAGGCTGCCACCTAAGGAGCTTTTTTCTGCTTCTGAGCTTCTTAACATAGTGCAAGCACACAGTCACACAGAGACTCTACTGCTGCTCCTGTAATAGCCCAGCTCTGCCACCTACACAGAATTTGCACAAAAAGTCACAGCATTGCCATTTTGAGTGTCCTGGACTGTCTAATCAAATAAAGTAAAGCAGCCATACAACTAAACACTGTATTCAAAGTTGCAAGACATACTTGTACCAGCTACAGCTACCCACGTGTTCTTTTTTAACCACAACTAACTGTGTCCTGTTCTCACATTTCTCCATTTTCTTACTAAGAGTTCACATCAGCTGCCTTGTGGCAAAAGTCAGCATCCTGGGCTGCATTATCCAGAGCATCACTGGAGGGTCAAGGGAGGTGATCCTGCCCCTCTATACAGCACTGGTGAAGCCACATCTGGAGTGTTACGGCCACATCTGGAGTGTAATGGCCACAAAACAGACATGGACTTACTGAAGCTTGTCACCACAAAGATGACTGTGAGACTGGAGCACCTCTCATGTGAGGAGAGGCCAAGAGAGTTGGGATTGCTCAGCCTGGAGAAAACTGAATCTGTATCAATACCTGATGGGAGGGAATGAAGAGGAGAGTGCCAGACTCTCCTCAGTAGCATCCACTGACAACTGAAACCCATGATATTCCATCTGAACACTTTTTTCCTACTCTAAGGGTGGTGAAACAGCAGGTTGGGTTGTCCAGAGAGGTTGTGGAGCCTCCATCTGGCAGGACATGCTCCTGGGCAACCTTGGGGGATTAAACCAGATGATCTCAAGGGGTCACTTCCAACCTAAAAGATTCTGTTTATTATATGGATGTTGAATGTACAGGTTATCTCTATCCTACAGAATAATTAGAGGTCAGTAAATTTGAATGATGTCTGAATCTAACATACAATATCATAAATGTAACTCAGATATTTACTCCAAGTTAAAACAGGAAATCCAGACATAATGCTGTCAGACAAGGGGAGAAAATGGGCAAACCAAACTGTTAACCTGTAGTTATTTTAAGCATTGGAACAGTGAAGATTTAACAGGCTATGCTATGCTGAAGAAACAGAGAACAATTTTTATCTTGGTCATCATACTGTAAACTGTCATTAATTACACTGTAAAGAGTCCATGAAGTGACTATATCTGACACTGATAAAGCAGGAAAGTAGCGTGCTGTTTATTCATGGAAAAACTGCTTCTGCCATAGAGGCCCGGAGCTTCACAGGTGACTTTTCGCCAGCCAAGGTTTCCCCCTGGTGTCAGCGATTAACACGATTGCGGCGTTACCCAAAGCAGCGCAAATCTGGGTGCCGGAGCGCAGAGGATGGTGAGAAGGGCCTGGCCGCGGCACACTTCTGTTGGCAGAGCTGAGTTGCCGAGTGAGGCCCTTCAGATGAATTCTCCGGACGCGGGGCTTTTCTCCTCCACTTGTTCAGCAGAATTGTTACCCATCTGTTTTGCCGTGTCTTAGTCAAAAACTCACAGGCAGTTCAGCACGAACAGGCAGCCCGGAGCGGCTGCGGCACCCCTGGCAGTGTCCCAGGCCCTGAGCATCCCGGTCTGGCGGGCAGTGTCCCTGCCCGTGGCGGCGGCTCGGAGCAGGATGATGGCTAACGCCCCC
>VXAC01002937.1:420468-467304 GCA_013399225.1 Rhipidura dahli | reverse complement strand
TTTCCCGTCGGGCCGCGGGGCGTGCCGCGGGCGGGGCGGTGCGAGCGGCTGCGCGCATGCGCGGTGGTCGCGCGGCGGTCGGTCGGTGGAGCAGCCGGCAGCCATTGTCGCCGCGGCCGCAGAGTGGTTCCCTCACGGCCCGCNCGGCCGCGGTGGGGGGGGCGCGCTCCATCGCTGCCCCGAGGGGGGAGGGCTGATCCCGGCGGGATGGCCGGGAGGAGCCGTCGCGGATTGGAGGCGAGCGCAAAGCTTCGAAGAGCCGAAGGGGCCGGCGCCACTGCGTGGGCCGGCGCCGCGATGGCGGCGGGCCCGTGAAGAGGGCCCGGCTGCCTTGGGCAGGCCGCAGGCCTGGCGCAGCCCCGGCTCCTCTTGGCTGCTCGAAAGGAGGGAGGAGGAGATGGCCGCTTGCTGCGGGCCCCTGCTTCCCGAGGACTTCGCTGCATTTTCTGAGTTGCCAGCGAGCGAATTCGGTTTCATTGTGGTAGGAGCAACGTGTGAAGCTCCTCGCCTCGCGGGTGTCAATACAGATCTCGCATCCATTGTGTTCCCTGATTATGAGTAAATGACGCATGGATGGGTTGTTCATACGTCTTTCGCCCTGTATTTGAGAGTTTCGGTGGTGGGTCAGATCCACCCACCCCGTGTTAATTGCCTTCTGTGATTCTTCTCCCTGCCTTATTTTTCTAGAACTAAAAATACCGAACAGCAGTTACGCAGTCGTTTTAATCTTTCGAATCTTTGTTGTTCCCAAAATGAGCGCTGTTACCAAAGTGCCTGCTCTTGCCGTGTTTTAAAGCATACAGTTACGTAAGGCCGTCCTTCCTCTACAAAGGCCTGCCTTTCTCTTAATACCCACTGATGGCCTGGCCTGTGTTCGCGTGGTAAGGGTGCGCCAGAGAAACCGTATGTTGGAAGACTGGGCACTCCTCGAGGGAGCTGAACCAGCCCCCTGAACTGGATTTCTCTGTGGGCATCAAAATGCACGTGTGAGCACAAAGAAGAGAATGGCTACAAAGGGCAGCCTCGGCTCTTCCGAGGTTCGGGGATGGCTGAGGCCAATCAAAGTAAATGCTGTCACAGTTCAAGCCCTCGCCCCGCAAAAAGCCCAGTACCCAGGCTTCAAAAATTCTGGCACTTCTGTGATGGCACAGAAAGTCTGAGTAAAGAAAGGATTTAATAGAAACCTAATCGGCATTAGTTTATAGAGGAGGTAAATCACATAGATTCAAAATACTGCATCCAAACTGACTGGAATAATTTTTACAGCTAACATGATATGTTGCCTGTTTACTCTGCTTTAGAACCCAGTATTGTAGTGGAAGATCACGTCATATTTCCATTCCTTAGGGCTTGAATTCTTTGGTTTTTTTCTATGACAGCAAGCTCGCTGAGTGAGACGAATAATTAATATTTCCCAGTTATAAGATTTTAAAAATTTTTAAACTACATAAACTGAAAAAGTGACACTTGAAGGTAAAAAATTGAGTTTTATATAGAATATCTCAAATATTATATCCTGGATCAGTAGATAGCTTTGAAAATTTTTAATACCTCAGATAGCCTTTTTTATTTTTGCCATTGTTGAAATCTCATAATGCAAAATTCTTCTTCAAAACCTGACAGACTGTTAAAATAAGTTGTTTTTATGCTTAGTGGAAATCGAAATATGATGGCTACCATTTGTCTTTCGTGTGCTAATAAAATTTTATTGCAGAGATTTTTCTAGGTGAAAGCAAAAGTTCTGAGAATGTTTTACGTTGTTTGTTGTTATTCCAATAATTAGTATATGAGTTTTATTCTTTTTATTTTTTTTTTCAGCAGCTGCTAGCCCAGTAAAAGCTTCAAAGTTACAGAGCTGGGGTTTTAAGTTTCATGATTAAAAGTACATAACTGGACGCTCTTTGTAGGTTCTGCTAGAAGTCAGCAAGACCGGATTTTATCACTTTTCTGGCTGTAGAGAATCAGGCTTTTAACTTGTATACCTGGAGGACAGTAAAATCAAATCGTATTTAACCAAGATTTCTGAGATGTAAAAGATCTTAATCACCCTATTTTAAGTTTGTTAATCTGATAAACAGTGCTGTTTTCTTTTTTAGCATCAACCTTAAGATGAGTGGCTGCCGTGTCTTTGTTGGACACTTGAGCTCACGTGCTCGTGAACGGGATGTAGAGAAATTCTTCAAAGGATATGGTCGCATACGAGAAATCCATCTAAAAAATGGTTTTGGGTTTGTGGTAAGTAATAGCCTTGTTTTCCTTGCTCTTGTTTGCAGATACTAGCCTTGCTGTGATGATGTCCGGGAAGGGAAGATGTTTAAGAGAATAGCAGTTGTAGCGGGAAATGGAAAATGTTAATAATACACATTTCAGAATGCTTTTCAGAATTTTGGATTAAAGTTTGGGCCAGATTTTGCTCAAAATCTTGGTAATATTCTAGCTATATTAAATACATTGTTTGATCACAGTCTTCTGTAGATTTAAAATATATCCCTCATTTCTGAAGGCTGTATAAATATCCTGTTTATGGCAGTACAAAATTTGCAGTCTTGACCTGGAAGAAAAGTTTATACAGAACTACTTAAGCTCCTCTCTCACCCCTTGTAGTCTGCTTGGTCATATTTCTTAAATAATGGCCTGACATAAAACATAGTAGTTGGCTGAGATAACAGGTGTAATAGGTGCTGGCTGGTGGATTCAAGCAGCACAGCTTTGAATTCTTGTGCAGCTAAAGTTTGACATATTCACCACCAGTACATGTTTATAGGGCAAAACTGTCTGTCAGACTATTAAATGAAATAGTTCATTGTATCTTAGTTACCTGCCACTGCTTTCTAGATAGAGCTCTATGCTCCTAAATGTCCAAATTTTGCAGCTTTATGGGTTCACAAATGGACTCAAGATCAGCCTGTGTTTTAACTATTGTTTCATGAGAATTGAGAATTAGGTGTTCTGTAGCACTTAGTTCAGACTCAAGATCAATCCCTTCAGTGAAGTTACTGGAAAAGAACAAAAGAACAGGCTTTGCCTACTTTAATTTCATATGAATATTGCTCCTCAACTTCCTACACATGGTGGTTCCTTACTACCCTGCATTATGAGCTACTTCTTGTTGGCTGCCAGTAGGTAGATATCTGTCTCTTAAAAGTCTGGAGGTAAATGACTGATCTAGACACGAGCCTGAGTTTATTTAGCATGCTCTTTCCAATTGGTGCTATTTCTCAATCCCCTTTCCTTGACTGTTCCTCTTCCTGGGCAGGGCTGTTGACTCATTCAAGAACAACTTCTGTTCAACTCTTGTAAGTGAGTCAGTCAGTCCTTCCTCCTCTCTTCTCTAGTTCCTAGGTGGAAACATTTTCTTTTCAAAGATTACTAATAATTTTGAATAAATGTCCCATCAATTTATCTAAAATATTTAATTTTTCTCGGGATAATTTTTTTTTCTTTGTAGCTGAACAACTTAGCCTCCCGTACTTGTCATCCCATCATTTTGCACCCATATCAGAAATCACTTCTGCTGTTTGTGTAACTGTGTTCTAGGTTTTGGAAGACTCTGACTGGATTCCCTTGGAGCTGCCTTTTCTTCAGGCTGAACAAACACAGCTCTCTCAACCTTTCTTTGTTATCCAACCTTCTCATGAGTTTTGGTGGCCCTCTGCTAGTCTCACTCCAATTTTTCAATTGTCTTTTAAGAGCTGGAGAGACCAAAACTGGACACAGTGTTCCAGGTGTGGCCTAACAAATGCCAAGTAGGGTGGAATAATAGCACCCCTTGGTCTGCTGGTTGTACTCCTAGTGTTGCAGCCCAGGATGTGATTTGCTTTCTTTATAGCAAGGCCATGCTTCTGACTCATGCTTAGCTGACTCTCCACAAGGATTTCCATATCCTTTTCAGCAGAGCTGCACTCCAGCCACTCAGCCCCCAGTGCATTCTGCTGCTTAGGATTGTCTTGTGCCACATGCAGCACTTCATGTTTATCTTTTGTTAAGACTTGTGATTACTGTTTGCCTAATCTTTCAGCCTGTCAGGGTCTTTCTTGTGGGATGCTTTTTCATTCTGGTATATCTATTTCTCCTTCAACCTTGGTGTCAGACACAAAATTGGTGAGGCTGAGCTTGAGCATGTCATGCATGTCATTTATAAACACATGGAATGGCATTATCCTTCATGGCACTTCACTTGCCTTGTGTTGTCCATTCATCTTTGTTTTCTGTTATTTATGACCTGTATTTATAAAACATACTACAAAACCAAGTGAACATTGTCACAGTGTTAAAAGCATGTTTTGTTGTGTTTGACTGAAATCACTGCTTAATCTTTCAGACTAATTATATTTACTTAAATATTGTAGATTTCAGGGAATAGTGTTTTCAGACCATAAAGCTAGGTAAACTTGCAGATGTTCAGTTTGTTAGAAATAGTTACAGAAACAGAATAGTTGACATAATGGGACTTCTAGTAGCCAGCTATAGATACTTTTAAATGCTGGACCTAAATAATTTTTTTTTAAGGTAGGCTTTGCATCATCATGCAAACGTGTGATGTTTCACTTGGTAGTGAAACAGATTTCAGTGCAGAAGGGGGAAGGTTACTTAAGCCAGTATTGCTTCTGAAAAGCAGTTCATAGTTACGCAAACACTTTCTTCAACTTGAGCAGCTTCTCTGTTGTTAATTCCTTGCAAACTGCAGTTCCACAATATTTTCTCTTCGTCTGCACTGTTGCTTCCAGCAGTCCCTACCCAGCTGCTTGTTCTCTCTGCTTTATTTCTTTCCTTTGTTCCCTTGCCTCTCATGGTGTTGCTGCAGTTATTCAACCACATATAATGAACCTACCTGGGAAACTGATCTGGTTGAAAAATAACACTGTCTTTTTCACCCCACCTCCTGCACAAAGTGTGCTGTTTTTCATCTGGGTAGATTTCTTGACCTAGTTTCCTGCAGAGCTGTACGAGCAGCTTTGCCAAGAACCAGTGGGCTGGATAGTGGGCAGAGGCTACTCAGGCTGACTAAAGCAGCATTGCTGCCAAAAGCAAAGTGACAGATTCCATTGCAGCAGTAAATGGAATTATGCTTGTTACATCTGATCTGGACCCGCAGGTGTCCAGTGCTGAAGAAGGGCTAATGTTTCATGCTCTTCTTGCATGGGCACCTTTTTACCCAGCTAGTGAACTGAATTCACTCAGAAAAAAAAAAGCAGGAGGGCTTTTTTTTTCTGTTTTACCCTTTCTTTAACAGTTCATTTAGAATTTAATCTTAAGAGAGTTTTGGGAGTGCACAACTCTACTGCATTTGATCAGCTCATGCTGTTATATTGCATTTTCCTGTATGTGGGGCTGTGTTTTAAATTGTATGCCTTGAAATAATTTCCCCCACCTCTCTCAGAAGTATTTTAGATATTTCTGTAGTAAACCAAGTCATTTAATTAAGTTATTCAATATAGATCCTGCAAATAGATCTACTGAAACAACTAGAAAGCAAAAGGAGTTTGTGGGGTGGAGGGAGGAGAAATTATCATGAATAGTAACATCTTGGGATTTCAGTCATAAATGTACTAGGAATTGGCTTCCATATTCAAAGTTCTTGGTGATACTTCATGTAGAAATGTAAAATTTATAAAGAAAGCATGTTTGTTAGTATTTGCATATACTGTGAGGGAAAATATTTTTTATTTCTATTTTCTTTCTAGGAATTCGAAGACCACAGGGATGCTGATGATGCAATTTATGAACTAAATGGTAAAGAGCTGTGTGATGAAAGGTAAGTGTGATACCATAATTTCCCTTAAGAATAGGAAAAAGTACTTTGTATTATGCAGTGCATTATCTTGTGGTCTGACAACCGTTTCTTGTGGTGCTGTGGTGGGATATACCTTCCATAGCTTTAAAAACATTCATTGGGATCCAGTCTTGTTTAAGGCAAAGATTAGTTTGGGACCTGGAGGAGGAGTGGTTTGGAGCAGGGCTGACTGTTTTCTCTACTTGCACTTAGTTATCTTTCAGAGCTAACTCAGGAATAATCTTGTCATTAAGGAACATTAGTAAGAGTGAATTGAGCTTATCTGTCGGTTGACCAGAAAATAAGCTGATGATAGCCTGTTACCATTTGAATTGTTGCCCTTCAGTTTGCAGCAATGTGGACTATATAGTCATTGTATGTTGCAGTAGTTTTTGTTGTGATTGTGGAAGCTGGAGTTTGGGTCATTAGGTTGTTAGTTATTTTAGTATTCTTTTCTCTCTGTGATTACTCCTGGGCCCTGATTGAGCAAATTCAAGTGTTTCAGTCTGAATTGCAGACTCGTGACAATTTTCATGAAAATCCGAGGAAGTTGAATGAGAAAAAATCCTGGTCTGGCTCTTTAAGAATGCCAGTGGTTGTGTGATAAATCATTGCTTGCAAGGGCAAGATAATTCTTGTTTGTGCACATTTGCTTCCAATTGTGAAAGATGTAAGTCAATGTCAAATACTTAAAGTTTGTTGTTTAATTTTTTTATGTGCTTGTTTTGTTTTGTTCCTGTCATATAAGGGTCACAATTGAGCATGCTCGAGCCCGAAGAGGAAGGGGAAGATTCTCACAACGGTTCAGTTACTACCAGTCGCAGAGTGGATCTAGGTAGGTGGTCTGGGCTCTCTGTCCTTTTCCTCTTCCAGCAGCTGAAGAACTGGAGTGAAATACTCTTTGCGATTTAGGGATTCAGCTCGGTTTCCTTGTATAGCATCACAAAAGAAGTTTTATGTTCTCAAACCTTGCAGGTTCATTACTATTATTTGCCTTCTCTGGTTGAGGAGAGTGTGGATTTTAAAGCAGTTTACCTGTCTTGAAGATGTTCACAAACCTGTTTTGAAATGTGCCTTTGCCATGTTGTAGGCACTACTTTGGTATTGTTTCCTATTGTCATATAAATGATGTGGAGGAGTATTGCTGCAGTTGGCTTGGCTGATTTTAACACTAAATCAAGAAAAATGCAGAGCCTCTCTATTGCAGCTTTTGTCACCAAACTGAACTTACATGCTGAGAATAACTGTAGAGCAATAATTCAAGGTGTTGACTGTCTAACCAAGTTTTCACATTTCCAGCTGTATGGTTATCAAAATGCTTATTTCAGCACAGCCTAGAAAAGGAGCAGTGCTAGGACACAAGATAAACACTTCTGCATGTGTTAGTAAATACCAGTTGATTAAGTTTGCTGACCAAGCAGGTGCCTTGCTAAGGGAGAGTCTCTTTCCAGTGATGGAATGTGAAAACCGGGACACAGCTCATCTCTAGAATACCTCTAGAGGACACAGAGTGTTTGTGGAGTTGTTCACTCTCAGTTATTAGAGCCAGTGGTGAACTTTGTGCCACCTTGCAGTGAAAGTTCTGCAGATTTGCATGTATTCTGCCAGACAACTACACATTACATCTTTGTACTTTAAATCGACCTGTGTGAAGGAAATAGATGTGGAATAATTTACTGTGTAGAAACATTCATAGCTGTGGCCTATGTAAAGTTTGGAAGATGAAGATACAAGGGACATAAACCTCCATGTTTGTTGCCAAATCAAAATTGCTGCCAGTTACCAACCAGTGTTTGGAACATCTAATTTGCATATGCAAGCATGCTAATTAGATTTTTTTTTTCTTTAGTGGCAGTAGCCTTGACACAGTATAATTGGTTTAAGGTCCAGGCTAAAAGTGGATTTCCAAAGTAGCAAATTTGATTGAATGTCATGGACATCTGACGTTGTAGTCATGTTTTGATGTTAGACTGCCAGAGCTAGACAGGAATTCTGAGACTGTGGTTTTCAGTAATGGAAAAATGAGACTTATTTGTGACTCTGGGACCACTGTTTAAATATCTGGAAGATCTGGATGTTCTGAAAAAGACTGGGACACTTTGAGGTATGCCCTGAAATGAAATTGCCTGTGCTTCAGTGTATAAATCAATACACACAATTTAGAACTGTGTTTCTGTGGGGGAAAATGAGAATCATTTTCTCTAAGGTCAATGGTCTTGATTTTTCAGGTTTTTTTTTTAGCAATACAAAGTAGTGCCATTGTTAGAATCCTACATTACTTACCAAAAAATTGGCATACTTTTTCCATAATTCTCAAATCCCTTAATATTCAGAATGGCTGGGATGGGGAACAGAAATTACTTGCATGGGTAATATTCTTTGCAGGTGTCTCCCTCTGCTGTATGAACATTTTCAAGTCACATTTTCGTTTTTGAGAGGGTCTTTCAATTTTGGTTAAGTGGAAAACATCAGCTTTCATTCAGGAACTGCGAACTGCCACGGTTATTTCAGGGCAGTCAGTTGTTTAGCTCTCATTTTACTGAGATAGAAATATTTCTACCCAAAAAAATGTCTAATGCAGATCACAGTGGCATTTATAAATATTAACAAGTAATTGGAATTCAGAAGTGTGAACTAAGGTGCCTTTAAATTGTGTCTTCTAGCTCCCTGACATAAAGCAGAAAGCTACCAACTAAAAAAGCAAAAGATAGAAAAAATTGTCCTTTCTCTGAATATTCCCAGAAACCATATGTGAACCAAGAAGGTCAAATACCAAAATTAAACTAAATCTCTGTACATTATTTTCATGTCACCGGAAATTTACCTAGCGTATCTAGAAAAAAATGACATCTTTGTTGACTGCCTTGGTAAAAGTTCTTCATCAAAATCCTTTTTAATCCCCTTTTAACAGCTTACTACTTCTGGTGGAGTCTTAAATATACTCTTGACTAAGGAGAATCAAGTCTGAAGTCCAGCAATAATGAAATTACTTAAATCTTTCAGCAAACTGTAGAAAACGTCAGATTTCTTAAGTTTTAAATTCCTTATGCTGGAGACTTTTTTTCTTTTTTATTCCCCTTTGAATTCTTCCAGCCGGTATGGGCCTCCTGTTCGTACTGAACACAGGATCATTGTTGAAAACCTTTCATCCCGTATCAGCTGGCAGGTGAGTTAGAATCTTATCTTTTTCAACACCTTATTTTACTACTCCATAAGTAGACTGCTTTCAGCCTAATTTCTTAATAAAGCCATCATAAATATTTCATGTGGAAAAAAAAAAAAGCTTCAGGGATTGCTAAAAATTAGCATTCAAGCACTTAGAAAAGTATTTTGTTTCATAGCTGTGCAAATAGTTGTATAACTAGATTTTGTAGTTGGGGACTGATTCTTTCTTACTTCTGTTTGCCAACTGATAAAATTTTGGAAGATTCTAGATTGTTTCTAAAATATTGAAACATTGCATTCATTCAAAGTGTGTCATCCTTCTGTATTGTTACACCTGGAAATGCATGCCTTTGTTTTGATTAAAATTTATAGTCTTTTCTCATGTTTTGCAAAATATTTTTGTGACACAATGCATGATTGAGAATTCTGGTAATACATCAGTAATAGAGGGTCTTTTAAGAGAGCTACTGTGTGAAGTATGCTTACTGTAGGTATTTTTTTTTTAAATCCAAACTTTCATTACATGTAATTTGAAGCTTTCTTACCACCTTTCCTTTTTGTTTGTTTTTTCACTGCTCGCTAATGTTTTGCTAATATTTAGCTGGCTTTTAACAGAATAGCCATATAATCAATTCTTCTAGTTGTGCTCCGTATGATATACAGTGTATAGAAAGTTCACTTTGTAAGGGCATAGTAACATGCTTTTTACAAAAGGTGAGTGAATAGTGGAGTTTAGTCTTGTTCATTAACCTTTATAATCTTTGAATAAAGAGACTTAAATCAGTGTACTGAAAGATGCAGTAGAACATGTTGAAAGCCTCGGTCTTGGAGCTACTTCCCCACAAGGAGGCTTCTTGACTTGCTTGGAGCTCTGCTGATGTGTTTCAAAAGAGTTGGGTGCAGTCCATGCAGATAAACGGTTGAATTCAGTTTGTTTATCTTCTGCATGACAGGTTCAAAGGGTTCACAGTTGTGCAGTTGTGTTAATTACTGAATAACTAAAAAAATCAGTTGATGTGATGATCGAGTGGATTTAATCTAAATATCTTCTGAGTGTGCTACACAGTTACACAAATGAAGAGATTGTCACTTGGAAACCACAGTAGGGACCAGAGAAGTAAGCTATAATGGAGTGTTATGGAAAAGAAATCCTATAATGCTGTTTAGTGTTAAATGCATCACTTGAAGAAAAAATTAACATTTTTGTAACTTTCTTTTACTTGTGAATATTTATAATGGCTTTATGTGTACTTACATTTTAATCTGAAGCCCCCCCAATTCAGATTTCATACTGGTGGATCTTTTAGTATTCTAATTAAATGTTTTAATGTCTCTTAAACATATGGTAATTTAGCATAAGAGACTTTTTGATACCTGCCTAAATAGACATCATTTGAAGGTAACAACCATATGCAAGCTGCACTTACTTTTGGAGTTGCACTGCTTTGATACTAACTATAGTGTTTTAACTTCTAACTACGCTACTTACACAACACATTAAAATGGCTAATGCATTAACAGTAGTGGCATTATTCTTCCCTTCTAATCCCTGCTAGGAAGCACACTCAATATGGAACCTTGCTTTTAAATTTAATCTTTGGTGTGTCCGGATCCCCATACTTTGAGAACGTCTATGTCCCTTAGAAGTTGTATATTTAAACATAGAAAAAGCCACAAAAATTTGTATTTGGATCAGTTTCCTCAAATTGTTGACTATATTGTTAATAGATAATCTCATCTCTAAGTAGTAGACAAACTGTCAGAACTCTCCTTTTTTT
The DNA here is from genome assembly GCA_013399225.1 of Rhipidura dahli. Classification (NCBI taxonomy): domain Eukaryota; kingdom Metazoa; phylum Chordata; class Aves; order Passeriformes; family Rhipiduridae; genus Rhipidura; species Rhipidura dahli. The sequence goes on along the minus strand of VXAC01002937.1, from coordinate 456,588 downwards.
TAGCCAACATACATTTCTGCGTGTTCAGAGCTTTCCAACCACCCCCATTAGTTTTTCTGCATCAAATTTTCAAGCAGTTGAGAATAGGTCTGTGTTACATCAAGATGTATTGTTTAATATGTTTTTCCTATTTATGGTTATCCTATACCTTATTTCTCTTTGCTGCTAAGGACAGCAGGGTTTTCTTGTGCTGTGTAAGGTGAAGCAGAACAGTAAACTTCAGATAAAACTTGATTGTTCCACTGGTTAGGTAAAACCAGGTAACTTTAAAACATTCTTCTAATAACAGAATGTTGAGCTTTTATAACACATGCACACTTCCTCTCTTTTAAGCAATAATGTTGGCATCTTAATGCTGACATTGTGATTACAAGTGATATTTCATGTTGATGTTTCTTAGGATTCTGCATATAGTGTGGCAAGACTGTGGGAGCCTCAATCTTAAAGCCTAAAGTTACTGACTTAGGAAATAATTATGTAGATTAACATTTTCTAACTTCCTTTTGACTTACCAGTCCTGGTCTAGTTAAATCCTCATTGACTTGAGCAGAGCCAAAATTTTGTCCATCATCTCTAAACTGAGGTAAACTGAATTTGAAATACTGTTTTTAATGGTACTATAGGGACCAATTTTCATTTGCTATTAGGATTTCTCTATATTAAGACCTGTGAAACAAGGAAGATATCTACTACTTTGCATATGCCAGTTTTTAACATAAAACTATTGAATTTTAATTCAAATATTAGATAAAACTAAGCTTTCTTACATTCTGTGGCAAATGTTCTAAAGTTTTTTTCGTGGCTTTTTGTTTTGTAGTCTTTTGTTCCTTAAGCATATTTCTAACCAAGTGCATTTTGAACCTCTTCTAACAACCTTGATTTGGTTAACCATTTTTCTTGTGTGGAGGAAAGAACCAAAGATTTGGGGGTTTTCTAGTGGCTGAAATTCTAGGGTTTGGCCTGTTCTGAATTTTCCTTTTGGTTCCTATGACACTCCTGTTTTTTGGCAGTCTAGATCTTGGTTTGCCTGGGTTTGATCTCGATTGGCTAGCACAGATCATCCTCGGGTTCTTTAGCCACTTCTGGAGACTGGAGACTATGTCCAGTGCTTTCAGGGCCTCTGGTACCTCCGTGAAGCATATTGCTATGAGCCATCACTGCCTTTCTCATGTAAGAGAGTTCCTCTTGGCCAGCTAGGTATTGGACAAGCAACTCTTTGCTTAAGGTACCTTCTTATATCACCTGCCACTTGTGGCGTGCTGCGGTAAGTAGTCTGGGATTATAAAATACCAGATACTGTTGGGTAAAAGTGCTGCCTTAACTTAGACAGATGTTTAGCTTTTTAGTGACCTTTTGCATTATTTGTTTGTGCTTTCTCTTACTGCTAAGCAAGTAATTTTACTGTGTCTACATTTAGCCTCTGTTAAGTTTAAGACAAGGATGTTTATTGATGTGACACTGTAGTATGACGGATACTCAAATGAAACTTAAAAAAAAATTTCCTTTGTAAAAATTTAATTACATTGTGATTGCACCTTTTTGCTTTTAATTTTGCTTTGAAGCTGGGGGAGGTGAGCATAAAGGTTGAATTTGTCTACATTTATTGGATTGTCAATTAACTGGGGTGTTAGTTATGAAAATCTGCATTTAATATTACTGCACTTCTCTCCTATAGTTATGATTTCAGTGGACATGTTGGTATTTTAAGTATTGCATTTTGTTTTCATAACAGCTGGTTTCAGGATGCAGGATTATCTTGAAAGCAGTGTTTTATTCACTGTAGCTGTAAAATGATGGATCCTTTTTATATGCAGCTGCTATTAAATAAGCTGTTTCAGAAACTTTTTTCTAAATGATATGTATATTTTTATATATATAGATTGAAAAGCATTAAGTAGTTTTAGCAGAGAAAGTTTTAGAGCCGTATTCTGCTACCTGACTAATTTGTGTCCTGTTCAAGACTAAAATGTTAACTTTTGCTGTAGGACTTGAAAGATGTCATGAGAAAGGCAGGGGAGGTCACCTATGTGGATGCACACAGAAACAACAGGAATGAAGGGTAAGTTCATTTTGTGTCTAAATCGATGTGATAGCTGAAACTATTAAGGGCATGTTTTTTCTTGTAACACAGAAGAAATTAAATATAAATCTATGGTGTGGCTTAGATTATGAAATTTCTCCAGTTCAAGAACCAAAGAATCCAAAACACAAACTGTCAATAACTGGGGGATGAGTATTGAACTCAGTCTCTGTTCTCTATCATGAAAACAATGTGTGAAAGCAGAAAAGGGACGGAGAATTCCTTTGAAATGTTAAGTCCTGCTGTCTTTAACTTATTTTTATATAATCATTTATGATCTGAGTCCTGAGGCTGAAACACCTCCTGTCTGTGGCTGCTTTACACTGGTTCAACAGTCAAAGTCATGGGAAAAGAACATAACCAACTTCCATGGGGAATACCTACCTGCCCACTCTCCATTCTTAATTCTGCAGACTACACAGGTCCTGCACAATAAAGCAGGAGAGAAGGAAGTACGAATTGAGTCTTAGTGCTGGCAAAACTGCTCTAGGGCTGTTGCAAAACTTTTTTTTGAGTTCAAATTTTTAAAACCACAGACTGGATTTTTCTGTTCACTGTTAGAATTCTTAAATAGGGCAGAAGAGTCTGCATACTTTGTTTCATGGACAGCTTTGGAATGCAATTTAGTGGAGTACTGAAAGATATTTCCTCAGCTGATGCAGGTTTGTAGCTTTCTGCATTTTCTCCATCTCCTTGCAGATGGCAGTTCTGGAAGCATTCAAGATGATGTGAAAGGCATGGATGGCTAGGACTGTTAAGTGTTGTATTTTATGTTAAAAACTAGCTTTCAGAAGATAAAACAGTAGCTGTGAATCAACAGATTAAAAAGGACCAGTCTTGCTCTCCTAACGTTTTTTGTTTCTCTGAAACTTTTACTTTTTTTCATGATGGTGAACAGGGTTGTGGAGTTTGCATCTTACAGTGACATGAAGAGCGCACTGGAAAAATTGGATGGCACTGAGCTGAATGGACGAAGAATTAAACTGACTGAAGACCACAGAAGGCATAGGTATGTCACCTGACATGATAAAATTCTGCTGAGAGCATGGATTTGGGTAGTCTTGATGCCCAAGTTTGATTATCTAGTTTTTTGGCCCCAAGCTAAATATCACTGCACAGAACCACTTTCTAGCAATGTAAACAGATTAAGATAAGAACTAACTTGCTGAAGCAGAGTAAATAGAACAGTTTTGGATTAGAGTAATGATTTTTTTAAAGAAAGAACTTCTTAAAAACATGTATTTTGGTATTAAAAAATGTTCAATTAAAAGGAAAGCTGTTTCACAGTCCTGTGAAATGTTTCTCAAATAGTTGTGAAAGCCAGCTTATTAATGAGAATAAAAGAAAACCAGTTAACTTGCTTGCATTATTCCTAAGCAGTTCTGCTGTTTAGTCATTAAAAAAACATATTGGCTGCAGCTCTTTTATTGTCTCTGTTTAAAATAAATCAATTTCTTTCCATGAAAAAAGAGATGCATTACTAGTGAAGATGTTAAAGCTCTAAGGCCTTTAAGTGTGCTAGTGATCCACACCTTTAAAAACTTTGTTAGCATCTTGAAAGAAGCTCTTCCTAATTTGCATGACATTTCTAGAGAGAATAAATACCACAGGTATGAAGTTTCATTTCTGTGTTTTTCTTCATAAATCAAATGATATTTCAAGGCAGGGTATATGCCGACAAAAAGTTCTTCTTTGATAGAAACTACCCTGCTTAAAAATTGGTTTCTCTCCTCCTGGCAGGAGCTGGGGAGAGGCATCTTTTATCAGGCAGTTCATATTTTGCCACGCTAGCAGAGAATGTCAAGGCCAGAAGTTCCTGATAGCCTTGACCTAAGAAGAAGATCCTGTCATGATGGAGCATTAACAGGAACCTAGCAGCACTGTGAAATAACTGAATGCTGTGAATAGCACTATCAGATGTTGAGATGGATGTCCTATGCATACAAAGTAGTTGAGAATTTTACTGATTGTTTTAAATTTAGTAAGAGGTGAGACTACAGCTTTTAATTTTGTTTCTCTAGAAGCAGATCTCGATCAAGGAGTTACTCAAGATCTCGCAGCAGGTCCAGGTCTACAGGATCGTCCAGATCGGACAGCCGGTCCAGGTCCAGGTCAAGGTCCCGCTCCAGGTCCAGGTCTCGCTCTCGCTCCCGATCTCGCTCTCGATCCCGCTCTCGTTCTCGCAGTCGTACTCCTAAAAAGAGTTACTCCCACAAAAGCCACCGCTCCAGCTTGATAGCTTCTTCCCCTTCCCCCTCTTCTTCTAAAAGAAAATCTCGTTCTAGGTCGAGCTCTGCTCATAGCCGTAGTTAACCTGCTCTGAGAGATGTATTAATGAATTTAATTTGATTCAAGTTTCTTGAAGACTTGAGACAAATTATATATGAGAACTGGGAGGGGAAGAGTTAACATGATGAAAGGGTGACCTCCTCTTACATTGCCAAAGTGCCTGTCATCAAATAGGCCATCTCTGTGAGGAGGGGCTGGCTGTCAGCTTTCTTCTTTCAGTGAAGTCTGGAGTGGGAAGTCTTTTTTATTTTTTTCCCTGCTATTAGTAAACATTTCTATCATAGATATATTATGTACACATAATGCTGAGGTAATGGGATGAGACAATACGCTGCTTTCTCCCTCTCTTGCCCCTACTCTCCCCTCCACCTCCAAGGCCTTTGACTTCCAAAATACTATGTTAGCTTTTGTCCTTGGTATTAAGTCCGAGAACAGGAAGTAGAGATTTTATTCCTTTAAGGTTCTGTGGCTACTTTTCTGTGCGAGAATGAATGGACCAGATGAAATTAGTTTAGAGTTCCCCTTTTCCCCCATTGCTTGGCTTAACAGGCTGTTTAAGTTCCAGCTTTACATGACCTTGACAATATGCTTAATTTGCAAAAGACTTTCAAGAATACACATTGGTTAGTTGAATATTGCTCACTTGGATAATGAATTAATACAATGTTAAGCAGTAACGAAAGCTGGAATTTTCTGTTAAAATGAGACATACCATCCAGATGTCAGGAGTATTGGGAATCCATTATAATAATTTTACAGTAATTCACTAGTATGTGGTATTGTATGTATAGGCCTTATTTGACAGGTGACTTCATAAAACTGCACAGAAATGTCAATATGCATGTCCATGTTTTTGATGTTTATAAAAGTGACATAGCTTTCATACCCAAAAGTGTGATACTGAATAACATGTGTATGACTAGCAATAGTCTTGATGGAAAGGAAGGTTATTTTAGTAATGAGAGCGGCAAAAAAAATTCCCAGGAAAAGTGTAGTCAAAATCTCTGGAATGCACAGTTGTTTTGATTAATGGAAATTTCCACTGCAAATACTGTCGTTCTTACAATTTGGAATTAGATTTTTTTTTTAAACTTCTGTATCGTTAAAGAAGGGAAGCATTTTTGGAAAAAATATGTAAATTAATCCCAAAGTCTTACATGTATTTAAATGTACCATTCCTAATAAAATCAAACCTTTTTCTGGCTTATTTTGCAGTTTTGTTTAATTGTTGTTGCTGTTGTTCACTTCATACAATCTTTCCGACACGATCACAAATTTATTTGAAGGTATACCAGTATGGAAGCAAGAAAAGGTAAACTGGAAACCAGTTATGATATGTAAGTGACTGGGTGTACTGACTAACAGGAGGACAGGATAGGATTTGGAGTTGGAATCTCTCTATAGGTAAATTCATTTGTCACTTTTGAAATATTGTAGTAGAGATTCTTACATTGCCCACGTAACTTGTGTGCATATAAGGCTTCAAGGCTGAAACGCTTTATAGAGAGAGTCAAGTTACTGGTGACCCTGCCCATGGCAGGGGTTTGGAACTAGATGATTTTTAGGGTCCCTTCCCGCCCAAGCTCTTCTTTCATTCTTTGTATGTTTGGCATGATGTGATCTGAATATGCTAGCAGTTCAGAAGGAGCACATTAGAAATTACTTGGCAGAGGAATCTTATTAGATATGACTGTTGGGAAAGCTGGAGTACGCTCAGCTGTGTTAAATGTCAGTGTTGCTGGCTTTGATCGTTTTGTTAGGCTACCCAAGAAAACCACAAAATGTCCACTGACTCATCTAGTACCTTTGAGATTGGCAAGTGCAGTATCAGAGACCTTGAATGCTTCTTACCATGTCATGCTTACCTTGCAAATTATTTAAATATAGAGCTAAAGTAGATCTCATTTGCTTTATTAATTCTTGATTGTTTCTTGTACAACGTCACTTGACTTCTGTAAGTTTCCATTGATTCAGTCAGCAGTGACAGCAGTCAGATGAATGTGCCTGGTCAGTTCCTGAGCAGCAGCCCCTGGCCAGCTTCCCCCACGGTTTATATACTGAGCATGATGCCATGTGGTATGGGATATCCCTCTGGTCATCTGTCTTGGCTGTGTCCCCTCCCAGTTTCTCATGCCTCCGAGTCTCCTTTCTGGACATGAGAAGTTGGAAAGTCCTTGATAAACACTACTTTGCAATAACTGAAAATGTCACTGTGTTACCAACATTAATTCTCATCCTACATCTAAAACACAGCACTATACCAGTTACTAGGAAGAAAATTATTGTAGCTGAAACCAGAACAACTATTAATGTATTTCTGAAACCTAATTACTTTAAAAATAGAGTATTTTTAGACTGCCTTGGAACAAATTACCCATATCAGGTGCCTTACTTCCAACTTTATACAGAGCACAAGAATGTAAGCTCCACTTTAGGGTAACCATAAATAGGCTTCTTTAATGTATTAAAGTCCTATCTTATACAGCAGTGTGTTCCAACATCTGAGGCTTTCCCTGAGAAAGATGGGAATTACCCCTTCCAACTGGTAGAAAGCTGCTGCTCTCAGCCCTTTCAGCAGAGCTGAAAAGAACAGAGCTCTGAAGTCATGATGCATCTGCAAGTACATCTGCCATTACTCCTCCCCTTATTCTGCTAAAGTGATCTTGAGAGCCATTTTCACAAATTTCTCCTCAGCAAATGGAAGCAACATACAACAATATAAATGTTACATTTATATTGGAGTTAAAGATTCCACTTGTGCCTTGGGGGTGCAACTGGGTAATAGGGCTCGGGTTGTGTAGCAGTTTGCTGCTGGCAAGACAAGCCACCATCCCTGTATCTGCCCCTTGTCTTACGTCAGTTCTGATGCTCATCTGATTCTCCAGAAGCCAATTCAATGACATGACAAAAAGTAGGTTCTCTGGGTCTGCTGCAGTACTGCTTTTCCCACTGTTCTCTAGGAGGGCAGAAGTGGAGCTATGGCCTGGGATGTAACTCTCTTCTGATCCTTGTTTTCTTCCCTTGCAAACACAACTCATTTCTTCTAAATTTATCCTCCCATCTGTTCTCCAAGTAGGCAGTCTTCAAACAGAACTCCGTCACTCTGCCCCTGTCCTGCATTTCCTGAGCTTCTCTTACCACAGGACATTTTTCTCCTAGGGGAAGGAATCCTTATGCTACAGCACACAACTGCTTGCAGCACTGGGCACGCCTGGAAGTTAAGCACTGCAATTAGTGCATTTCAGCAACTGGCTGCATCACCGCCCAACAGCAAGAGCATATTTTCCGTGATATTTATGGCACTCCTTTATTATTAATTACGTTGTTGTCAGTTTAACACACTGCTTTTCACCCAAGGATATCCCAGGGGTTTGTGAAGATAAACTTCACTGTACTTGGCCACATCACATCTCTGCTTTATTGATGAGAAAAGGAAAGCAACTGTTGTGCATGCTCACCTGTGGTTGCCGAACAAGGAGGTGAGGAAGAGGAGGAGAAGGAGGAGGAATATTACCACCGGGAAGGCTGGGATTCCTCGCCGAGCAGGTTCGGCTCCGGCTCGTGCCATCTACTGGCTGTCCTTGTGCCGCTACTCCTGGAGCCGAGAACGGGCTGAGAAGAGTGTGGGTTATGCTCAGGGGAGAAAATGTTTCTCTTTCAAAACCATGGTGAAGGAGCGATGTGGATCCCAGGAGGAAGAAGTGCCCCAGGATCTGCACCCACAGCGCTCTGCCCCTGCTCCAGCAGAGGGTCGAGGGCGGTGAATGCTGCAGGCGGAATTTCTCCACTCTGCCAGCTCCTCCCGTCACACCCCCATCTGAGAGCTGAGTGCTGTACAGTTCCTAAGTGGAGTTAGTCTTCTTACAAGGTTTTGGAAGCATGTAATTTCCTGTCTGATTCCTTCATTCCCACTCCATAGCCATTGTTTGCTGGCAAAACAATGCTCTGTGTGTCCAGTACCTGAGGGCACGTTTCCCATTTTACCAGCCCTGCAATCAGTTCCCCCTCCATCTCCTCTCTTTGTAAACCTGCAGGAGAGTTGTTGGCCTTTCACCCCGGGTGATTTGTTAGGACAATAACGCTGGCAGAGGGCTAATGCAGAGTGCTCCGTGCATGCTAGCTTAAAGGAGAGGATACAGCAGAAACATAAGGGAGCCATCCAGGCCTTAGTTAGAGTCAGCACCAACAGGAAAGTGCAAGGGTTAACAGGCTGGGGTTAGAAACAAGGCCAAGTTACATACTGTAGTGTAATACTAGCTAATGGTAACTCTGGGTAGTCTCAAGATGTTCAAAGGGCATTCACTACTATTGATTTGCTGGGCCTAAGATCACGAGGAAGTGATGAGGGAGGGAAGAATTTATGGCAAAACTTGTTTTTCAAGATTCATGAAGGACTTAAAATAAGTCAGAGTTTCACTGGTAATGAATGATACTTCTGTGTAGTGTGATGGCTTTTTGCTGTAACCAGGGATGCATGTGGTCTTTCCCTGTTCTCTCCTTTTCCACTCTAGAAATCTCTTGTGCTGCGAGGGCATTTAGCAGTGGCAAGTCGAACTGGAAGGATCCAGATCAATATGCTTAGAGCAGATGTTTTGGTTCAGACACAGAATTTCTCTCTGTATGTGTGTGTGTAGGTGTGGTACATCACTGGAGACCCTGAGATCAGGTTCAGCAGGCTCCTACACACACACTGGATTTGTTTTACCCAACAGCCAGCTCTCTGGTGTTCTAAGGCAACTGATTCCTCCTCAGTCAGAGTCCCATGGTATTACTTTGTGATTTGTAGAGGTAGAATGCTGCAGGACACTCTTCTAAAGGAAGTGAGCACTCACTGGTATAGCTGAAGTCTGAAAAGGCTCTCAGTCTAGAGCTTTGAAAACAGAGGTACCCTAAACTTGTTAAAATTTGAGCCAGAATTTAGTCAGGGGACAGAGTGGCAGTGGTGCAGCATATTCTGGCACAGCAATAACAAGAAGGAGATGTTAGGAAAACACAGACAGTAAAAGAAAAGAAACTGCATGAAGTCTTTGCATTCACATCTGCAGCTGAGGGAATTAGTTTTTAAGCTTGGTGAATTGGACTATGGTGTAGGGCCCACTGTGACTTCTGGCTGGGATTTTCCAAGTGCCTCAGGCTATCAGGAGTCCAGGCCAGCAGCATTCCAGCTACCAGACAGAGCTCACTCTCCAAAGCAGACTGTGCTTAGGCCATGGGCAATGTGTCCTTCTGCTGCTACTGACCATCAGACAGTCAGTATCTGGCCTCTCTAGACAGCCTATCCCTTTCATGCCTCTGGCCAAAGGTGGAATTCACCAGAGCTGCACTTAAACACCATATCTAGTGCTTCAGCAAAGTGCTGGTATTGGTCTCTTCTATGTATTTTTTCCAGTAAAGCTTCAGGTCACCTGGCTGTTTAACAAAAACTATAAGCGAGCAGCTCTGCTGTCTCTTAAACATATGGCCATTGCCACGTTCCCTGCATCATTGCCAGTTCCTGTAAATGCCTTAACTGAAAAGTGATGTGCTCAAAAACCTCCAAGTTTTCTTACATGTTCAAAAAGTTCCTCTGTTCTTTTCCTTCAAATTGTCACAGCCCGTTTCTAGCACTGTGCAAGAACTATTACTGATCATGTAGACTAGTCTTCCAGATTTGTGCAAAATACCTGCTGCAAGATTTCTGCCCACACTTGCCCTTTGTTTTAGTTTGCTTTAACTTTCCCCAGTTCTGGCACTTGGATGGTCTAAAATCCACATCTACTTGTTGTACACACTCCTGAATTTCCTTTAGTCCACTTGCTTGTATCTCTTATCTGTGAGCACCAAAATTAGCTATGAAATACTATGCTGTATTTCCCAGTGAGACTCGATGACACTCAGTATATTTTAACACCCCAAATCTCACCACAAACACATCACAACCTGTGAGTGAATTTACTGAACTCTGCTAAGACTTCACAAACCTGTGTTGTGCACTCTCCTACCTTCCTACGAGTGTCTCTGCGACCTGACCAGCAGCAACAGCTGTGCGGGGGAAAGGGGCGTGCTGAGAGCGGGTTACGCGTGTGCTTACGGTGAAGCTGTGGCGTGACATAGCAGCCAGGGCTGCCTTGGGCTGGGCTCTGGAGCTGCCCACGAGCCTCTTGGCGGTGACGGCGCTGTTTGGGTGTCAGCGGGGTTTGCCTGGCACGTCAGCAGCGCGATCCCGGCGGGAAGTGTCATCACAGCTTCCCACGGGGCGGGGGCACGGGAGGCATCCAGCGCGGGGCGGGCGGCCCGCCGGGTGGCGCTGCGGCACCGCCTCACGGACACGGCTCGTCCAGAAACTCGCACCTTGGGCGCTGCTGACCCGGAGCTCGGCCTTTGCGGGCCCCCCGAGACACAGCCACGCATACCCACCCACACACACCCCTGACCTGAGCACTGCGAACTGTGTCCTGGCCCCCATGCGGTTCTCGGAGCGTTCACCTGCCGGGGGGAAAGGAAGGAAAAGCTGGGGAGCGGCGCGGAGGGGCTCAAAACCAGCCATGGAGGTGAGCCCTGTGCAGTCTCCTGAAGGACCTGTTTGTTGGGAGCCACGTCTGTGGGTGCAGACGATCTGGGTCCCGTCATTTTGACTCCCCGGCACTTCCTCGAGCCCTGGGAAGTCTCTTTGTCATGATGGCCACCGAGAGAATTGCTCTGAAGGGCTGTAGACCTGTTTCTCCAGCCCAGTGGTGGTCCCAGGGTAGGTCTCCCGATCCCCACAACATCTTCTGAGCGACACAGACTGACAGCTTCACCAGGGGCTGGAGCTGCCCACCTTTGTGAGCTCCGGCAGGGTGAGGGAGGGAGATGGAGAGGTTGAATTAAGATCCAGGTATTTAAAAACTGCAGCCCCCCAGGAAACCGACACAGGCTAATCTCGAGAGGAGTGGTTACAAAGGCTTAGAAGGAGGAGAACTAACAAATGGTTCTCTTCGGCACTGGACTGAGAAACAACACTGTCTGCTGAGGAAGCCACCACTCCCACCCCCATCCTCTTCCTCCTCTCCCCACACCTGTACCCACAGGAGCTGCCCAGAACTGGGGCTGCACCCTTCTGCCAGGGCCTGTTTCTAGACAGTGTTGGGCATACACTGAATATTGGTACTCCTCCAAATGAGTCTGGTGACCGAGTCTTCTGGAAATAACTTCTGGCTTGGTCTGGAGAAAATTTCTTGTTGTCTAGGTGTGACTTCTGAGCAGAATGGTTTTCTGCTATGTTTTACTACCCAGTGCCTACAACAGGGCTATTACTGCAGTAGGCTGTCCTGCAGGCTGGCTGGGGGCTCTATCCCTGCGTGTACCTTTCTCTCATGCACCCCAGGCACCTCTGGCCCTTGCCAAGTCAGCTCCTCAAGGCAGCCTCTCCAAACTCCAGTCCTCTGCCAAAGTCAGGGCTCCACAGAGGCCACCCCAAGACAACATCCAGTGCCCCTGGAGAAGATTCAGGTCTCCTTCATCATCAGTCTTTTTATTTCAAGGGGACTCAGCTGGCTTTCTTGGTTCTTGGTTCCCTTGATACCTGGAAGCAGAATCCTGGTCTGTAGAGTTTCTAGACCTGATCCTTCTGCTTGAGAGCTTGAGGCCACAACAGCCAGACTCCAAACTCTTGGAGGAGTGAATCACCTCCCAGACTTTCTGGACCGCTGCTCCAGCAGCGTGGCAGCAAGGTGGTTAGAGGCTTAATCATCCTGTGGTCCAGAGAGGAAGGCAAAGCTCTGCCCTTGGACTTCTCTGATCCCACTTGTCTCTCAGGAATCCAGGCATGTGCTGCTTTGCCCTTTCTGGTACCTGTTGGATTGAAAAGCAGGGAAGACAGAAATCTTAATGATATTCCTATTGGCCCAAATTCTCATGGGCATTACTTTCCCAGGATTTGGGAAACCTTGGGCAAACAATACGGGTAATTTTCAACAGTCTCTATTTCATCTGGCTTCACAGACTTCGTTGCTTTCTCCTCAGCTTAACAGTGATGCCATCCACTCTGAGTTCAGTTCTCAGGAACAGCACCAGCAGAACTGGTAACACTCTTGCTCTTCCTTCAGTACGTTGCCAGTGCACCTCCATTTTCCATGTGCCATCATCCAGCATGCACACAGCATCATTGGCTGGCTAACAGCCACCTCCCTGGCTCCAGGGATGGGGACACCTGAGCCTCAGATCACACAGAAGTGATACCCTTCACATCCCATCCCCTCTACCCTGGGTTCACTTTTTTTCCTTTTTACTCCAAGAAGCAGGTTCAGGTCATTTTCAGCTATGAGTCCTCCAAGAATAAGAACCACAGTCAAAAGGTAGTGTTTGGGAATATTATCCCAGGGTATTCAAACAAACACTTTCTACCATTTCATTTACTGAGAAAACACTCCACTGTGGAAAGCTTTTCTGGCATTCAGTATCTCTGGACTTTTAGTGTCCTCTTAGGGCAAGACCGTCACTGGGACTTGCCCCACTTCTCCTTAGAGGGACAGGTAAAGAGGGCAGGGGAAGTGTTTGCTTGCAGCAGGGTGGGAAGGAGCTGCCTACACTTCAAAGCTCCTGAGGCTGTCCGCAGGCAGGAAGGGCTGTCGGTGACGCTGGGGCATGAGGCAAGCTCGCCACAAGGAAATGGCGAGGCTGATGGGATGTGAAAGCTCTGACTGTGTCAAAGGCAGGATGGAAATGCAGGGGCAGCCCTATTTTTAGCAGCTTCTTGCAGAACTTTGCTAGAGCTTGCTGGAGTCAGTGGCTGCTTCCTCTTTCCTTTATGTAAGCAGTGCTGGCGAGCTTCAGATCTGTTTTTACTTAGCCACTCTCAGAACAGTATTGAGTGAAAGGTCCCTCCAGCCCCTTGGACACAAATCACCCATGGTCAGAGAGTCCTAGGTAAGGAGAAGAGAAAGCAAGTCACACATCCCTGTCTCCATTTCAGGGCTGTGAGAGGTGGAAACTGATGCTGAGGCTGCGGAACGTGACTCTTAGTCACATCAGTGGGGGATTTTGCAATGTGGAGGGTACAGGGTGCAGGGCAGGCAGCGTGCAAGCAAAATTGAATGCTTTGTGAGGACCTTTGGTTGAACTTCTCCAGCTGCAAGACCAGGGTATCATTGCCCTGCAACCCTCACCTTCCTACTCCTCGTGTGCTCAAGATGTGTGGAGGTGGCAGGGTTTAACACAGCTCAGATTAGCATGGGCCACTCTGGAGATCAGTAGGCCGCCATGATAGTCCGCTGCCTGTTTCCCTCTAACATTTGTCAGTACTAAATGACTCCTTTGCCTGCTGTTGGAAATGCATGGCGGACAGGCCATTCCTAAGCCAGATGAGAGAGAAGATGAGGCAGCAAAGTAGAGGAGCAGACATGGGAAAGAAGCAACAGCTAAGATGACTTTTCTGAACTCACTGTAACCACCAAAACATATTACTGACTGGCTCTAGTTGCCAGGGGTTCAGATCAGTTTGACTTGCAGTATTCAGTTTAGGAACAGGTTGGGAAGGACAGTGTCCAGGTATTAGACACCCAGCAGACCTGGCCCACACCTTATTGTCACACAGAGGAATGAGATCGCTGGAGGGATGGGAAAAAAAGCACATTCTGAGCCAAACCAGATATAGTTCTGGGCCATGTTCAGAACTTTTCCAAAGCCTGGCAGTAGTGAGGAGTAGCAATGGGATGAGCAGATGAAAATCATGCTTACTCTGGCTGTAGAGCTTGATGTGCCTAGTAGGCAACACAAACCCTGTCCCATGCTTGAGTCTTCCTGCTAATAATCTTTCAATACCGCACATTTAACACCACTCCTAAAAACCCAGAGCCCCTCAGAGCCTGTCAAGTATTTCTTCAAGATTCTGCTTTGTATCTCACATTTCATACTGTTCTTCATCCCCGTGGCAGATGCATCCATTATCTATATAGGCCATTCTTAAGCTGGATTGATTAAGGCAGCATCTGCAATTCTTGAATGAGAGCTGTGGATGGAGAAAGGCTTTGCATTATGGCAATTTTATTTAGAAATGAGGAATCCTTTATATGTAGGTAGTGAGGGGAGCAGGTCTCGGCCAGTGCATTGCTGTCCAAGGGAATGTGCTGGAAGGTCACTTTGGCCTCTAGATGGCAGCCCTATTGCCTCTCCCCCTGATATGCTGAGAGGCAGAAACGCCTTCCTTGCAAAAATGGAGCATAAACACAGGCCTCACACTCCTTACTTCAGACCCAAACCTATGGGCACTCAGGACTGCATTGCAAACAAACTCTTTTGGTTTTTTTTCTCTCTGGAAATCAGAGCGAGAGGCAGAAACGCCTTCCTTGCAAAAATGGAGCATAAACACAGGCCTCACACTCCTTACTTCAGACCCAAACCTATGGGCACTCAGGACTGCATTGCAAACAAACTCTTTTGGTTTTTTTTCTCTCTGGAAATCAGAGCGATAGCAGCTCCTTTAGGCCTCAGACTTGCACACGCTTGGTTTGTGCTCTGCCTGATGCACTGGTAGCTCTCCTGGGGGGAGAGCCAGAGTCTCCTCAGCACATCTCTGGGGATATAGGGCTGTGAATCTAACAAGAACGTAAACCCCATTTAGCCAAAGCTACCTGTACAGTAAATTGCTTTAATCGTTTCAATAAAAAGCTACAGCCAAGAATTTAACGGCTCACAGCCGCTGCAACTCTCTGGGATTCCATTTTAAGGTTTGCATGTTTCTCTTCTGGATGAAGCATGGGGACAAAAAGGGAGAGTTAACACCACTAACATTGACACGCATATCTTCATGCTCTCTCTATTTTAGATGAGATAAAAGCCAGCCTTTTGAAGGAGAAGGGTCATAAATATTTCCTTATTGGAGATGTTAGCAGTGGGCATCATGGGAATCTACAAAGCTGGCTATTGGCAGAAAATGTTACTAAATTGTCTGTCTGATTAAAAGTTACTTAGTTAACTTGGAAATACTCCATTTCTGTATCTCCGGAAAACTCATAAACATCACTTCTTGCATCCTCACAACACCCTGAGAGCTAAGTGCTGTATTCTAAAAGGGGACTGAGACTGTTACCCGGACTTGAAAGGTGTTCAGTACCTAGAGATGAGGACTGTCCAACCTACACTGACATCAAAAGGCAGCAGGAGCAATGCCCTTTTGAAATACAATTAGACACTACAGCAGCATCTTCAAGTGCCTTGATACCTACTAGCAACACTGCTCCTCAGGTGATTCATGGGAAGTGTGTGTCAAAACCCTGCAAGAACAAAGTGTGCAAACAAGGCAGATGACATCCACAGGGTACAGAAATGTGACATTTTTTAATTGATAGTTTGGGAAGGTGATAATAAGATAGGAAGAATGTCGTCTTGGTGTATAATTCTCTTGTGCTGGTGCCTGGTACGAGTGACAGGCCTGGAAGTGAGCAGGGCTGAGGCAGTTGTTCTCCAGGGCCAACAAAGCCGAGGGGCTCAGGAATGCATTTCTCATGTTATGGGAAGTTCTTGGATCATGGGTTTGTCAGAGTGGATATACTTTGCCCTATGCAAAGAAGAAGCATAAAGGAGAATAAATATTCAAGAGAAAGGGTAAACAACTTTTAAGATGGTTTTTTAGTTTGGTTGTTTGGGGTTTTTTCCTGCTTTAATAAAGCAAAAGAAAATTTGCGAGAAATTTATGGTCTGATTTGAATTCTACTAATGCTCATGGGAATTCCTTTAGTGAATACTGGACCAGGTCCAAGACAAGCAGGTTATTATTCCCTTAACATCTATTCATCCATAACTGTTCCCTTCTCTATGCAGCTTCGTTAAATCTTGCCAGTAGATTTAATGTGAGCCTCATCAGCAATGGACCTGGATAAGACACTGGGATCAGCTGCCTCTTAACTCTGAGCCAGTCTTCCCAGGACAGTGGTAAAGGAGGATGCCTTGACTACGTGGCAGGTAGCTGTAACCTTGGCTGGAGCATCCTGGTAGGATCTTTTATGGTAAGACCCAACTGACAGGTATGTGACTTCTCTCTGTCTTGCACTGAACTGCTCTGCCAGGTGGGTGATTTTAGCACAGCAATACCAGAACAGCTCAATAAAATGGTTTGGTTGTAGTCAAAAAGTGCAAAATAAGACTGCTTTGGAATAGACAGAGAATAGACCAGAAAACATTGCCAAGACTAGAACAAGGCCAGGCACCTGGAAGCAATCTTTCCCGCAGTCTGGGAGACTGGACATGAGAGGAAGCAGGTTCCAGTCCCAGCTCTGCCAAAGACTGGGTGCTCTTTTAATGTGCCATTGCAACAAAAGAGTTCAATGAGAAAACTCAGCTCTTGTTTCACTGCCCTAGGGACAGGGGAATGCTTTTGGGGAGTTTTGCACTTGCATCACTCTACATCTGTGCTGTCCTAAGCAAACCTGTTTGAGTTTGCAAAGCCAAGAGATTTGAGCCTGGAGTACTTGTGCTGCTGGTAAGGACATAATTTCTACATGGATCAAGATCTTCTCTGCTGTTTGGAGAGTAGGTCCGTTTATGGAAGAGGTGTATGAAGAGTGAGTTTGGGCTTGAAACTAAGACTGAACCCTCAGTTACCCATATAAATACTATCAACACTTGGGAATTCACACTGAAGGTTGTACTTACAGTACCTCCACCCATATTGAAAGGTTGGAAATATAATTTGGGATAATTTGCTAGCCTTCCTTTCTTTCCCTCTCCTGTCTCTCTGCTTTCTGACTGGGATTATCATAGGGCATGCAGGCTCAGCCTAGAGTGAACACGTTTTAGGGGACATGGTTTTGCGTTTTGAATCACTGGTTAGCTATGACTGCTCCTGGTGAGGTGGAACAGGCCTCACACATCCCACCAGCCGTCTGTCCTTCTGTCATGCTGGGGTGCTTTACAAGGTGCAGAATGGGAGCCTGTCATGCGTGAACACAGAGGTTCCTGTTGAGGCACAAGGCAAGGAAGCTAGTGGTGTGCCACCAAAAATAGGGAACAGGAGCTGCACCCTCCATCCTCTTGGGCTATAAACAAAAAAAACCCCAGTTCTCAGGTTCCAGGAAGCTGAAAGCTGTTCCAGATCCACCCCTGTGTGAGAAGAAAACACACCCCATGCTTTTGCCAACATGTGGCTGCAGGTTCCTTGCCGCAGCCTGAGCCAGCCCTCCCTGATGATGTGTGGCCCTAGGGTGGTGTGACACTGTGCCTCTTGGGAGCGGGGCTGTCCCGGCTGGTGCTGGAGTAGGCTTCCCCAGCTTCCCTTTCTGCTGGGTGCTGCCCCTGTGAAACAGCCTCCAGCCATCTGAAAATTCAGTATGGCCCTGTATCTTCCACAACGAAGCTTTTGTTAAGCAGTTTTATATTTCTAAACATTACGCAGCTCTGTTGCAAGCTTCTCAGTACCTGCCTCAAGCAGCTCATCTGAGCTGTTCCTCCCAAGCCAATCTCTGTGATCTGTGGCATGCATACAGCATTGATGAGAACAGGTCCTCTCCTCCGCTGCACCATATTTGCCAGAACAGGCATAACTCAAGATAACCAGATTTGAAACAATCAGAGCAGGAAGGAGCAATAACTGGCCTGGAGGAAAGGCAGGGAGTTGCCCATAGACAGTATTTAGGGGGGGTGCCTGCTTTGTGGTGTCTGATCTCTTTCCACACTTTAGCCTCACCTACAAAGGCGGGACGTAAAGCTTGCAGGATCATCCATCCTTCTTCTCCCTGGCTTCAGCACTGAGTTTAGATCTGTACTATCTTCTCTTTAGCTGTAGTGTTTTGTGTGTGGTAACACTGACCTATGCATGAGCACAATGAAGATCTCCAGAGCTGCATCTGGTTTGGACACCAGTCTCACCACTGAGGATGGACAAGGTGCTAGACATTCATGTTATTTTTTCTCTGGAGTATATGGACCCGAAGCCTGGTGCTGGTGCAGCTGATGCTTCCCGGGATTTGTACCCTGCAGTCTGTACACAGCAAACACAGCCAGCCTCCTAGCCAGGACCTACCCACCGTGGGGGGCAGGGCAGGCCAATACAGGCCTGCAAGCGTCTTTGCTGATGGCTTAGTCACTAGGGCTCTCCACAAAACCCTGTAAACACCACCCACAGTTCCCTGCAGGAGTCCTTGCCATTGGGCTCTGCCAGAGCCCTGTCCTCCTGCTCCCTGTGCCAAGGGTCACGAGCTGGGACCAGCAGCTGGGTGCCAAATGTGGGCTGTAGCTCAGTGCAGCCGGTCTGCTAGAGGTCATCACACGCCTCCTTAAGCAAACAGGGATCCACGCCAGTTGATAAATCATTTACAAGAAGTCAGAAGCAAAGAACTAGATTAACCAGGTCACTGGGTGTCCTGGGGGAATGACGTGTCAGTGGAGCTGAAACAGCAGATCCCACAGTTGCAATCTGTTGCCTTCTTCTGTCCTGACAGCAATTCATGGAAATCCCTGGAACTAGACACCAGATATGGAAAAACCCATTAGCTCATCCCAGTCAGCTCACTAGTTAAAGCAGTCACTCCCATTGTCGTTTTCTGGCAAAGTTAAAAATGTCTCAGGAGAGGGGATTTCCACCAGCTTTTTCTCAAGGGGAAACTATTCCACCTATCAGGAAGGCTGCCCTGTGGTGATATTTTTGTAAACCAGAAGTAACTGCAGAACCCAAGCGAGAAAAAATAAAAAAGGATTCTGCTGCCAGAAGTGGCGCAGTGATGTTTTTCTGCCTGAACAGAGACGTGCCACATGGAGCACGTCTCCAGATGGAAACTTCGTGGGTACATGTGTTTACAGCCAGCCACCGAGGTGTGCTCCTGTGTGTGTATATACACCCATGTCCTCCCTCCCCTTCCCAAGGGTGGGATGACCTTGTGCCTTGAGCACAGCCAGCGTGTTGTAGTGTGATATCACACCTAGCTCACATTTGTGCAACTCCACTGACATAAAGGTACAGCACATTGCTCTGAGGAGGGAAGACACGCATGAAAGACAGGAGGCAATAGCTGATGGCGGTGCACTAGCACCCACTTNCCTCAGCTGTGTTGAGAGAAGAACAGCCCCCCCCACCCCCCCACCCCTCAACTGCTGGGGGCTCTGAGGCTTGGCGCATTAAGGGTTGAAACCCAATATGAACAGGAAAGATGGTGCAATGCAGAGCCGTCTTGCTGAGGTTGACAACAAAGGCCATGGAGATTTTGGCAGCTAAGCTTTTCAGCACCTGGGAAGCACTTTGGGACAGTGGGGAAATAAATGAGCTGTGTGATGGCATTTAAAGCCTTATCATTAGTTTCGGAACTAATTCTGCATTTAGATGAATGGGTGTAGCACACATTGCTGAGCTGGAGCCTGCAAGAGATAGTGAGGATTGCTCCCTGTTCCCATTTAGAAAGTTTTTGGCCAGCAAAACTGTAACTTGCTGTCTTGGTGGCTTAGGTCTGGGAGCAGGGGTCTGTGTCTGAGGTAGGCACAGCAGCAACACCAGCAGCAAACGAGCCCCGTGCTACTCAGGGCTCTGATTACTTGTGCCACTGGGTGTTGACTTACACCACTTAAAAGAAGGTGGGGTATTACCTGGGTGTTTGCCCTGAATTTGTGACTCCTCAGCTAGTCATTTTATTTGTCTCTCACAGCTGGCACAGCTGCCTTCCCTATTGGGGACCCCTGAAACTTAGGCACTCTGTTCTGCACCATTCTAAGGACTGGAGTTTCTCAGCCAGTGGTGCTGAGGCTGCCCTGCTGAGCACGCTGTGCACTCTGTTACTGCAGGACAGTTGATGTGCCGGCCATACCTAGCTTTGGCCTGGGCTTTCTTCTCTGCAGGGTTCTTTGTTCTGTTTGACACAAAACACACTGAAGCGTGCACGGGGGCTATAAAAGAACTATATGAACTGTGGAAAAGGATCTAACCAAGGAGGCACAGGTCACACTCTGAGCCTGGACTGGGTCCCTGCAGTTGCCGTCAGGTACTAGCCAGCTGACCTACTGAGCCCCTTGCCCCTTGCACTGTGGAAGGATAAGAGCAAGTAGAGCCCAGTAATATTTTAACTAAGAGATTAACTTTCTGCCAGTTCAACAACAATGGATCTTCTGTTTCTGTGGATGAATGCTGCTGACTTGAGGCTCTTCCACATGCCAGCCCAAGCTCCCCTGCCACTGGCTGCTCTGCCCTCAGAGGAAAACTCACATTTAACCCTCAGACAGGAAAAGGAACCTCAACTCCAGAGACAGCAGCCCAGAAAGGTGTTATCCTGACTCTCTACAGCTCAATGTCCCTGGTACAGTATGGGTGGCACTTAGTTCCTAAAGGAGGGCCAGAAGAAGAACTACCCATCTTACTTCTAGATGCTCAAGACTCACCCATTTCCCTACAAAGTCCCAGTGCACCTCAAACCCACACATGATGGTTGAAAGAGATGTAGAGAGGCCACTGAACAGTCTTGGCACTCAAATGCATTCCCTTTCCCCTCTCAAGTACTTTTGAGACCCTTCATCTCTCACACCTTGAAATTTGTGGAAATTTTGCCATTGCTCTCAACAGGTACAGTACCAGCCCCTGAAAGACAGGTCCAAAGCCCACAGAAATCAAGGTGGATCTTTCTGCAAACTTCATCATGGCAATGGAAACAAGTTTTGCATGTGATAAGGCAAAAAGCAACACCAGATTCATTGGAATGACCTATTGCAAAGGTTATATTCCAAAGATGAAAATACCAAGTGCTTTATTTTAAAATGTAAGTTAAGATTCATGCAGGGAAAGCTGACCTTCCCTTCAGTAGCATGAAGCTGGGTGCAGCAGTATCCTGTGGGGGCCCGAGCCAGCCAGCCAGACCAGCCAGTCTCAGAAAGTGGAACTGACTAATCTGAGTCGTCTGAAGTGAGCTGGGCATGAGTGAAATCATGCCCCGTGTAAACAGTGCAAAAAGCAAAGGAAGATGATAAGGCACTGTTTTTTTATTATTGTTGTTGTTCTTGATTCTGTGTGGGAGAGGGTAACAACATAGGTGAGGATATTAAATAGCAAAGCAAAAGCAAACAGCGGTGGCAACATGTGGCCCTGGATGTTCAGCTGTGATGAGACACTGAAAGCTCTGTTTCCTAATGCTTGTAGTGAACCAGTTTTAGGAGGCTTATTTTCCAGTAAGTGCTCAGCACTTAAAAGCAACTAACCTCACAAAGAACTGGGGCCATGATCTTTATCTCCTGACCACGTGCTTTGAGAGCCATTTCCACTTGAGAGGCAAACATTTTCCTTCCATCTCCTCACGGAGCCATCTTTCCTCCCTCAGACATTTGCACCAGGACTGTATGGGCAGAAATTAATCCAGGTCCCAAAGGAGAAGGTGGGGAGACCCTGCCCAGCACACATACTGTTTGCAGATCCTTGCAGTGTGGTGGAATCAACCAACACCCTGGTACAGGGTGTGTGCGTGTGATGTGGTGGAGGAGCACGTGGACGCTGCATTTCAGCTGCCTGCCTGTGTTCTGTGCGTGGCCTTGCGTTAGTTTCAGGCACAATAACATCATGATATCGTAATGATATATCGCGCTCTGATGACAACACTGCATGGAGCAAGCCACAGCAATCTGATCTCATTCTGCAAACGTGGAGATGAGTGTTACTGCTTCACAGGACAAGTGGGTGGCAGGTAGATGGAGCTGCCACTACCTATATTGTCAGGCCTGGGTGGGAACGTGACCTGCTGGGTTAAATTGGGTGGCTGGGAGCTTTAACACCTCAGCTCTAAATCAGCCTCAGCGGTTGCGGGTGAGTCACCAGACCTATCTGCATTCACTTCTTCCATCTGTGAAATGGTGACAATAATATTTCCTCACCTGATGGGGGAGGGAAGGGAGCGTGTGTACAAGAATGAATAAATGTTTACAAAGCACCTTGTGAGCAGTGCACAGGCTCTGGCTGTGCTTAGGAGGAACCTGCGTTTTTCCCTCTGCTCTGGGTTGCACCATACTGTGAGGTGTAAACACTCCCTTCAGAGTCAACAGTTTCAAATGAGAGCAAATGAGATAATTCCTCAGGAGAGAAATAGAGAGTGAGGACTTAATGTGTTACCAGCAATTTCAATAAATTCCATTGAAAGAAAAGCAAAGTAACCTTTTAAAAGATAATAATAAAGCAGAAAAACAAATGAACTGTGACCAGTTGGGTTTTTTTGTGATGGTACCATGATCTTAGGTTTCACTTCCCAAATGGGAAAGAGAACAGAGAAGTGAACCCCCTTGAAATAAAAGTGAAGTTAATAACGGGTCGCCTTTAGCTCTTACCACATCCTGTGTATGCTGATCACTCTGCTTGTAGCTGGCAAGAGCACTTCTAGATTTTTCTTTACCATCTTAATTCTTTGCTGAGTCAAACCATGTTGTATAAACAGTTGGGAAAAAGCCTTCCTGCATTCCCCCTCGGGCACTGCGGTGCCACACGTACTGTCCTGCTCCCTTCCCATGTGCATGGGTGTTTGTGCCCACAGCACTGCTCCTCTGCCCTGCTGTTGGTTGTCCACAGTGCAGCAAAACCACTCAGTGAGCACTCAGAGTGCATGAGCCCTCACACAGCCCTGCCCACCCTTGCTCCCAGTGTAACACACGCTGCTTCTGTCGCAATTTCAAGCACTCACACGCAGATGTGTGATGGCCTCTCAGTGTCTTGCACTTGTTCTTATGCACATACACAATTCCTTAAGCCAGCACAAACACACACACACAACCATGCACGCTCTTCTTACTCTAATACAGGCACAGAAACAATTATTGTTTGCTTTTTCTGGTAAGAAAAAGAGGATTTGCAGAGGGATCTAGAGAGGCTGGATCGCTGGCTGAGGCCAGTGGTAGGAGGTTCATTAAGGCAGAGTGCTGGGTCCTGAGCTTGGGTCACAACAACCCCATGCAGCTGGGGGAAGAGTGGCTGGAAAGCTGCTCAGCAGAAAAGGACCTGAGAGAGCTGGTCAGCAGCAGCTGACCATAAGCCAGCGTGTGCCCAAGTGGCCAAGAAGGCCAGTGGCATCCTGGCCTGGATCAGCAACAGTGTGGCCAGCAGGACCAGGGCAGTGATTGTCCCCCTGTACTCAGCACTGGTGAGGCCACACCTCAAATCCTGTGTTCTGTTCTGGGCCCCTCAGTACAAGAAAGACATTGAGGTGTTGGAGCAGATCCAGAGAGGGGCAATGGAGCTGGTGAAGGGTCTGGAGAGAAAGTCCTGTGAGGAGCAGCTGAGGGAGCTGGGGGAGTTTAGTCTGGAGAAAAGGAAGTTCAGGGGAGACCTTATAACTCTCTACAACCACCTGAAAGGAGGCTGTAGCCAGGTGGGGTTTGTCTCTTCTCCCAGGCAACAAGTGACAGGTCAAAAGAAATGGACTCGAGCTGCACCATGGGAGATTCAAGTTGGACATCAGGAAGAATTTCTTCACTGAAAAGGTTGTCAACTATTGGAATGAACTGCCCAGGAAGGTTGTGGAGTCACCCTCCCTGGAAGCATTCAAGAAATGACTGGATCTAGAAGTTAATGCTGTGGTTTAGTTGACATGGCAGTGTTCAGTCAAAGGTTGGACTTAATAATCTTGGATGTCTTTTCCAACCTGAATGATTCTATGATTCTGTGAAAAGTATGCACTTCACAAATGCAAACCAGTCATCACATACACAACTCAGCTATGAGACACAGCTATCCCTCTCCATAAGATCATCATTGCAACAACCTTCTCCCTGGGATGAGCTTTGTAGCTGATGGTTCAACTGCTTCAGGAAATGTGGATTAGACTGGCATATTAATTCAGCAGAACAGCTATTTTATTGGTCTGATTTAGGCTGGACACTTATCTTTTGGTGCATTACTGGCTTTTGCTGCTGCTGCTGCTTTTCATTCTGCTTATACTGTTGGATGCTCCCTTCATCAGCAGAATTCCTCTTACTAACAGTTTCACTAAGACAGTCTTTACCATCCACCCCCCCCCCCAACACCTGCTCCTCAATGGATCTTCAGCATTTTAGCGTCACCTTGAAATTCTGGTTTGCATTTTGAAACAGCTCAGTTTGCAACACTGTCAAATCTACCACAGCTTGAACCTGTAGGAGTTTTATCCATCAACAATATTAGAGGTAACAGACTGGTCATCTTTGAGCTGCACATCTCAAACACATCTGAACTTGGGAGGAGGTGCACAAGTTTGCCCAGTATCCTGGCATTGTACTGGTGGGCCAACCAACTACAGACTTCAGCAACAATTAGCGAGAACGATTTCTCAGCTTGATGTACACGAACTGAAAGGCACTGAACTTTGGAGTCAGAGGACTTTGTAAAAATTATTTTTAATATGTCTAACAATGCTCACTCTGTAGGACTGGAGATAGCAATTGGCCATCCACAGATAAATGAAGCAGCACAGGCTGTGCATGTGCTGTTGGTGCAGTCAAAGCCTCAGCTGGAAGGACACTTTGATGGAGAAACTTATTTTCTGATAATTTCAGGACCCTCTGCTGGGCAGGCAGGGAGAATGGCACACATAGAGACACCAGTTACTGCAGAAATTACATGTGTGGATACTTGTCCACTAAGCAGTGCCTGTACCACTGGCTGAACTCTTATTTCACACAGGACATTAGGCAACCATTGAACGGGAGGAGTTTCCTGCTGCTACGAGTTACTGCTGGACCTATTATCCAGTTGGACCAGCCACATGCAGGAGACCTGAAGAAAAAAAACATCTGTTTTTCTCCTTGACCATCGATAGTGGTCCCAAATTTCTGATTAAGCTCTTGGTATTTGCCAAGTAACACCTCTCCCTGCAGAGCTGTGGGCTGGTATCTCGGCATTTCCCAAGTGGCACTAGAGGGCCCACATCCTTGCCCTTCCACGAAAGCTAATCCCAAATACTTGACAGACAGGTTCCAAAATACTGCCAGTCAACTAAGAAACATAACTAAGAAAATATAAAGCAAATAATGTTGAATTCTGTACATTTGCTTTTGACTCACACTTCAGAGTTTTCATTTTTTTCTCTGTGCTAGCTAACACAAACAGCACGCTTTTCTTAGCTGAAAAATTAGATTCTCTTATGACCACATGATGTATGAAACAGAGACTTACAGAAAAAAAAAGAGTAGGAAAGTAGGAGGATTAGCCTTCCTCTTTTCTCAGCCCCAGTAGCCAGCAATGAATGTCTCACATGTCTGCAACACTGTTATCCCCTTACAGAAAGCGAAGGATTGGTAAGGAGATAAGGAGTTAAGGAGGAAGCATCCTGCTGTGGGTCTTCAAGGCTGCCTGGGCTTCACAGCACTGAGGAAACTGTCCTGTGGAGCAGGGCACCACGTCGTCCCCTCAGCGCTCACTACCTGCACGGCACAGCAGCCCAGACACCAGGCTCAGCATCTCTGCTCTCGTCAGGAGCATGATTAGCTCCTCTGTGATGACAGTAAATCCAGCCTTTGCTTTTGTTTCTCAGCCAAAAGCCTAACTCTCCATGGACCCATGGCCCCAGCACAGCACTGGCAGCTGGGGGCACCCAGAAACCCTGACTGAAATAGTGACAAACATCATCCAGCAAATTATTTCCCTTCTCTAGCTGTCCACAGAGCATGTGGCAAAGCTCCCACTTTCCTGGTGCAGCCACCTGTAGAATGTGTGGCATTTCTCCCTCTCTGGTTTCTCCACAAAGGTTTCTGTATGCAGGGAAAGCTGGAAATTCAGAAGGCATCTGTCCCCTCCCAGCCCGGCTGCCTTGCCACACAGTGGGGGACAGGATGAGAACAACACAGTTTAAATCTCCTGCGGCCAAATGTGCCAGTTAAGTTGGGGTGTTCTAAGTCACTTCTCAGCCTCTGGTCCCCCACACCTGTTTCAGAATCAGTGTGCTTCTTTACTAACTTCATAAACAAGGGCCTGGTAGCATTTAGGTCATACTAGTAAATTATTTACACACAAGACCCCCTTCCGTTTCTTACTGCACGGGTCTGGGTGTCAGCACACCCTGCCAGGGACCCCACTTGTCCTTGCAGTGTAGGCCCCACTCTGTGACAGCCGGACACTGACGTGAGCAGGCTTTCAGTGCACCAGCGGGGCTCTGCCAGCGCTGCTGCCTGCCCAGGGCTAGAGGCTGCCCACGGGGCAGCAGCACCCAGCCTCTGCAGAAGTGGGCGTCGGCAGCCTATGCCGAGCAGGTACACGGCTGCGGGTGGCTCGGCACGCAGAGGCGGCTGAGTTCAGGCCAGGTACAGGCTTATCAGCACATCACATCCAGCCGGGAACAGCACTGAGAGGCAGCCCGGTGGCAAAGCACAAACTTCCTTGCAACTGTTTTTAAAAGCACCTTTACATCTCTCTTTTCAACTTGCAGAGTACAAATAAACCGAAAGCATCAGCTAGTTGTTGCTAAAGGGAACTATTGTTCTGTAGCCTTCCTCATGCCTGTTGCAAATGAAATAATATTCTATTCCTCAACCTCCCTTCACAGAACAAGTCCCCCATCCAGCTCTGCATTTGATCCTGTTTCTTTCATGCTGCCTTTGGTGGACTTTTGATCTTGACTCAGCATGGTCCATCTTACAGTGTTTCTTTAGGTCCTGCTTCACAGTGGGCAAATGGGCATGGACTGTGATGAGTACCCAGGGTACACAATGGCATGTTTTTCATGCTGACCCATGGTGCAGGTCTCTCATGTGTAATGCTTGAACAGTCATTGCCCCTGTCCACTGCTGGCCCCCACAAGACAACTTCTAACTCAGAGTAAGAAGCTTGCCCAGTTTCTTCTAAAACGGCTTGTTTTGGCATTTGTGTGCACTGAACTTTCTCCGTCATGGTGGTTTGGTTTCCAAGTTTAGTTAGAATCTTCTGGAGTTCCTCCCAGTCCTGCCAAGACTTGCTTGCATTTATAATGCATGGTTCTCTGTTGGCAGCAAATGCTGTTGCCTTGTTATCCTTCTTCCCCCTTCACTGATTTTTGTAATAGTATTCAGAGGGCCACTTTCATGTCTGCTCCCATCACCCCCTCCCACCCAGTAAACTTTTCTTCCCCAGATGGAACACTGGCCTTTTACTTTTAATGGATTTTCCCCCCATTTTGTCAGTTCTGAGTCAATTTTCAACCCATGATGGGACTTCTCATACCATGGCTGCCAAATTTGTTTTATTTTTAGAAAGGCCTTTATCAAAAAACCTTTTGAAAGCATAAATTACTAACTATGGTCCCCACTTGTTCCTGATAAACTTCTTCAGAAGCTCACAGAAGTCAACTGACTAATGCCACTAGTGGCCTATCAGTGCTCATTCCGCTGGGTGCTGGTCCACCAGTACAACTGGCACAGTCCCCATTTTTCTGGAAGCCTCATATCACGCCCTGTCTGGCCTTTCTTTGAAAGGCAGCTGCTCCCTGGGGAAAGGCAGGACGGAGGAGACTGGGGTTCTGCCCTCTGTACTGTGGGGAGCAGCAGCAGGCCCAGCAGTGGACATGAGGGGTGCTGACTCCAAGGCAGTGTCACAGTGCCTCATGTTTTCCTGGGTGAACCCCTTGAGCCTGGGTGTCACACAGAGCCTGGGTGTCACACAGAGCAGTGCCCCATCAGTGGCACTGGCAGCTGTGCCAGGTGTTGAGGGCTCTACTCTGGGCACCATCATCCATCCCTGTGTGCTGTGCAGGGTCCATACCGGGCAGAGCCCAGCAGGAAACACCTCAGACTGCTGTAGGACTGTCCCACTCTCCCTGGGGACAGCAGAGTAATGCCAGTCCACCACGCCCCAGGGAATGTGGCAAAGCCATTAAAGAGCCACCAGAGCAGCAGCCCACCTTCTGAGCCCAGCTCTTGTCCTTTAATGCTGAGTGCTGGTAGCACCCGCTCACCATGCTGGGTGGCAGCATGGCCCCACCACTGCCCAACCCCACCCTCATGCCAGGATGAGAACAACACAGTTTAACTCTCCTGTGGCCAAATGTGCCAGTTGAGCTGGGGTGTCCTTGTCCAGGCAGTTGGTGGGCACTGCCATCCCATCCCATCCCATCCCATCCCATCCCATCCCATCCCATCCCATCCCATCCTCTGCCCTTTGCTTTCCCCTGCAGTAACATTGAGATAATGTGTGTCAAGAGACATGCCCAGAAGTGGGCTGTGGACCAAGGGGTTCAGAAGTGGAGGGGCCAGGATGCCCCAGGATCAAGGGGTGGGTGCAATTGCCTGAGGTAAGAGCCACGTCCAGCATATTTAGATCCGGGTCTTGCTCCAGCAGTAGTTTGGTTTCCCAGTTTACCTGTGAAGTGCTTCAAAAGGTGCTGAAAGAGTCTGCAAAGGGCAGCAGGAGCATGAACAACTGCTGAAGCCTGAGGGAAGGCTCCCATTCTGCTGGGGCAGGCTGCAGTGGGAATTTTGTCACTGACTCCTGGATGAGCAGAACTAGATGAGCACATAAAGCTTTCCCAATCTGAGTTCAAATGTATGAATTTACCGTATCTAACGCCTCCCTGAAATCCAAACAGACTCAATTACATTCTCTTTCTGTAATGAATCAGTAATTATATTGAAGAACACTATTATTTGTTTGGCATGACCTATATAAACCCGACTTGGGGAGTGCATAGTTGGTGTGGTGCCAGAGCCCTGCGTATTATTGCCTTATAAACACAACCATTGTTTGAATTTCAGATCAAAACAAACCGAGCCATGTCGCTTGTCAGTTATTAGATATCTTTTTCCCAAATGCTCACCCAGGCCGTATTACAATAACAATAATTATTATTACATACTTCCTTATTGTATGTTTGTGCCGAGGTAGCACATTTGCCTTTTTCCCACACATTAGTTGCTTCTCCTGACTCTTATGATTCACTCCTGCCTATTTCCCAATGTCCATGAGCTCTTTCTGCATTCCCAGCTGCATTTTGTCAAGACCTGCAGATTGGCACAGGGACTCAAGGTGCTGTATTGCACCAATCTGCAAAGGGTTGCAAACCAGCACAGGGGCTTTGCTCCTCGAGGGAATATACAAACCAAAGAAAGATGTGGACCCTGCCCCCAGGTGCTTTATAAATATTTAACTTGGTCTGATTCTGTGATAAGGGCTGATAATGTGATTTGGACAGATGAAAACCCAGCCCTGCTTAGGCAGGGCTGGAAATGGACCTTCTGTGGGAAACAGGGTGGGAGGGGAGCAAGCAAGAGCAGAAAAGTGATGATGCTTTCCACAGCCACTGCCACAGCTGGGAGCAGGACTCACCTTGCCCAACGTGGGACACCCAAAATGTAGTTGTCAAATCCTCAGAAAGCTGCCAATCTGCCCTTAGAATCACAGAAGAGAAGTGGGTGCTTGGCTTTTGGGTGAGTCAGCCCTTCTCAAGATAAACTTCAAGATATGTGAAATGAGTCTTACACTACAGGTGCCTATTTGTCTCCACTGACTGCGCAGGAAGCCTGTCCAACTAATTAGGTTTAGACACCTAACTTTCAGGTACTTAAAAACAGGTGAGAGGAATCCCATCACTGACGTTCTTCATTACCTGCCTGACAAAGGAGGCAGTGCGAGACACTCCCTGCAGATGCCCTACCAGATTGGGACCTAACCAAACTCCTCTATCCTCTGTGCATGGGAATCTGCAAAGCCTCACCTCTACGTCCTCCCCTTGGAGCTCCTACGGGCATAGGGCTCTCCAGCCATACCCAGCTGGCAGAGATGAAAGCATGTTCCCTGCTGAGGTCTGAATGAGGCAACGGTCTTGTGGGAAAAGATACAATAATGGAGCTGAAGTCTGTATTATAATATATTCAGAGCAGGCAGGAGGAACAAAAAAAAAAAAAAAAAAAAAAAAAGGAGACTTGACCTTGGCTTCCTGCCTGGTCCTAAAAGTGTGTTTTGATGGAATGGGATAGGCGGGAAAGCAAGCTGCCTCCCTAATGCAAATATCTCATGGAGCTGTAAGATGTGTGGAGTGCAACCCAAGTGTCTGGAAATAAGGTTATGACAAGTTCCACCATGAAAGGACAAAATGGTATTTTTCAGAGGGTTACAGCTGAGCCTGTTGGAATTAAGTGTCCACCAGCACAGCAAGCAGCAGCTTCTGACACCAGCATTGCATGTCACATAAATGTCATGATCCGAGAGGCTCCTGAGTAGTCTTAGACTTTCTCAAAGAAGAAAATAAAAAGATGAAAGCATTTAGTCCTAGCACTTTTTTTTTTTTTTTTTTTTGAGAAAAAAATAATGGAAACATTCCACTGGTTAATGTCTGCTGAATAATTAGCTGCCAGCACTGCTGTGGCTGGAAACAGGCAGAGGCCAACAGAAACCACAGTGCTGTTATCATCTTGCTATGTATCAGCTCAGGACCATGGATGCAGGATTTGAAAAAAGTGAATTTGTCCTGGTTTCTGAGGTCTGTGCCTTTCTGTATCCCTGACCACTTGTTACATGAACTAACCATCTTACTGATATAAGGGCAACTGCTGTTTTGATGTGCAGCAGGTGTCACTTGCTTCTTTTTTTCTGGAAACTGCCAGCAGCCTCTTTAAAGCTTCTGGCATTTCCCTTAACCTGAACAACAATTTATTGAGGTGCTATATATTTGATGTCCCTCTGCTCTGGCAGGCACAGAGCCCTGTGCAGATTAGGCCAGGTTAAGGGCACCTATTTGAAGCTGTGCCCTTGCTATACACCATAATCAGCTCCAGAGGTTGGGCCCAGCAGGGATGCTGGGGACCCCAGGACAACCTTGTGCCTGGCTGAGACCTGGAGGAAAGAGGATGTTGGCACCTCGCTGCACAGGCTGTCCCACGCATGTGGAGTCTCCACAGGGAGGGGATAGGTGCTGCTCTGGGGACCTGCAGCACGAGAGAGCACCAACAGCAGCTTTGTGGCTCTGCTCCACCACTGATGAGAAACACATCTTGCCTCATACCTCACCTTGCTGTAGCCAGGCTGGGCGCTTCCTCAGCTCCCATTACCACCCTGGCAGGATGGAAATCCCTCCTCTAGCTTCACGCACTTGGCAGCATGTTCAGGGAGGAGAACAGATGAGTCTTGAGCCTTGCCCTAGAGGGTTTGTAACTTCACTGAGAACAGGCAAACCCCTAAGAAGAGGGAGATTTCTCTGGAGGAGGTTGTGCATGCCAGCAGCAAGTGGGCAGCAAGGAGATCTGTGGTGCTGCATGAGGGGGCTGCTGGGCTTTCCTGCTTGTGACAAAGTGTCCGGACAGGATGTGCAGACCCCAGCTGGGAACTGTTCTGCCATGGAGCTGAGCTAAAATAATAGTCCCATACTCAGGTCAGAGGGGCAGATGTTCCCTGTCAGGCACCTTCGCTTTCCACAACCATGCAGCAGCTGGTCCTGGTGATGCTCTTTTCCTCCAGCCCCTCAAACCCACTGGCACACTGGTCTGTGTCTCAGCCCTGCTCCCACCCTCAGCACAGGCTGCATGTGTGTGGATGCAGCTGGGCAGACCCCAGGACGTGGCTAGGCCAGCCTCCTGAGCAGTCATGACAAACAGCTAAGCACTTGTACGGGCTTGCTGTCCTGCTGTGTGGAAATACATTAATTGCATTACTATTTCCATTGGAAATTATAACTTAGATCCATTAACTTCAGCCAATTTCCTTACCCTGCGTCTGCTAAAAGGACATCTCTGCTTTTTCCACTGCAGTGTCTTGTCAGTGCCACCGGTGCTAAATTTGTGGCAGGCTAGTCACATCCATGTGACACTTCAGAAGAGGCCACACATTACCTCCACCTCCTGTCTTCCCCTCACTTCCCCCAGATATAGCCCAGCATCTGAGCTACTGAAAAACAGAAAGCCCTTTTTATGAACAACTAAATCAGATCCCAAACCCCATTACTAAGTAGTAAAGATATGCCATAATTTAGATCACCTTGGATGGTCTTTTGGCCATTCACAGGTGTAAAGTCAGGAGGATTAAGGGCTTATAATATTTGTCTGGTACTGTTGCTACCAATTCCAGCAAAAATAATGGAGCTAGCTTCTTGGGTTTCCTGCCACCACAAAGTACACACATGCACACACTCTCTATTTTATGAATGTTTACATACCCGAGCTGCCAGGAATCTCACTCCCGTTGCTTCCCACCACCTCAACACACTTTCCTGTATCTCTGTGAATTTGTTTTCTCACCGAGCAGCTGGTAATATCCCTTTTGCTTGGGAGCAGGCGGAGACCTGACTTCCTTGGGTGCCAGAAAAGCCTGGCAGAGGGCGCACCTACAAGCTGTGGTTTCCATCTCAAGCCATTTACACCTCCCAGTGGCTACCCAGAGATGTTCCATGGAAGAAGCACGAGGCCAAAATAAAAGGAAGTATTAAAAAGTTACAGACAGGTGGGGAAAGGCCAGGCTGACATCCGCCTACTCCCCCTGAAAGGCCACAGCATCTGAGGAGGCGCCTGGAACAGAGGAAACATCTACACCCCCTTGCAGAGACCAGCAGAAAGGCACTTCCACACCTACACCTCTAGGGTCACAGCCAACAAAAATAGCATCAGATCCAAAAGATATGTATAGAATAGTGACTGCAGAAAGCCTTGGCTCATTTTGCACCCCCAGCAAAAATAAAGTCAGGAGGTTTGTGCTTCCTCTGTTCCCAGCCTCTGTACATTGGAGCACCACTGCAGAAAAGACGTGTCTGTTTACCTGATGATTCCCATGGGAGCAGGGGAGTGAAATGCCCAACTCATCTGAAACTCACAGGGGAAAACCTTGCTTGTGACGAAAGCACTTCCCTTTCCTACCTTGATACTTTGGGAACTGGGTGGTAGGAGGGGGAATAAACCAAAACACCCCACCCCCAACTTGTTTTCAACAATTTGGGCTATTTTGTACTCAAGTTCTTGCTCAGTAACTCTGACGCAAGCAGATTTGCAGGCTTCCTACTGCCAAATGGCTCCAGGTGAAGGGAAGTGCAGGTGTCTGAAGATAGCAACCTTGTTCTTTTGCTATGGGAGCTGTACCATCATCAAATATATTTGTGGCAAAGCTGGCACTTGGATTCAGTTTACACTCAGTGCTCAAAGTAACCTCTTATTACCCTGACGGGGAGTTAAACTGGGCAAAGAGTGCAGCCACCCCATGAGACTGTTCTCCAGCCTTTAGCAGAGGCCAGCATGTGAGCCTGTGCTCAGCGGCTTGGGGACAAGATAGTGCTGATTTGAACATCCCAGTGCCAAACTGGATCAGACCAAAGGTCTGTGGTGGCTTTCCTCTTACCTCCAAGAGCAGTCAATGCTTATGGGGGAAAACAGGAATGAGAGAGTGATACTTTTGCTGTGCATTGTCCATCAACATGTCACAGAGGTTTGCCTTTGCCTTAAGTAAACCTCCAGGGACTTTTCCTCCATAAATTTGTCAAATTGTTTTTTTGACCCAGTTTATACTTTTGACCTCCACAGCATCATGTGCCAACAAGCCCACAGTTTTATATACACACACACAACTGGAAAAAGTAATCCTTTAAACTTCCTGCCTTTATCATTTTATTCACTGCCCTCTTCTTCTTCCCTGCCTTCTGGCCACTGACTTCTTTTCAGCTCTCATGCAGGAAAGTAGTTCTTAATTTCTCTGTTAAATGTGTGGACAGGTCTGATGCAGAATCTTATCCCTCTGTATTTTGTGACAAGTTTAGCATCTGCTTGCATTTTACCCAGGAAAGGAGAGGGCTCCAAAAGCAGTTCCTGTGCCGAGGACAAGTTTGAGAAGGCTTTGAGAGGTTCTGGACATTTATTCCTTCTTCCTGGGCCCAGCTGTAGTATCCCAACTGGAACGTGCTGGGCCTGGATGGACTGACCCACTCAAGAAGGCTAGTGAGCATGGCATTGCATTCATTCACTTTTTCAGTAAGCTTCTTTAATAATTGACTTTCATTTATTCATTTACCTATCTTTATTCATTTGCATCTATCAAAGTTCTGGCACGGCTCTGGCGGGTGGTGTAAGGCTCCAATTTTTTCATTCCTCTGCTCAATGTGAATTCACGCCCACACAAATTCCCACTCTGGCCCGGAGGGCTCTGACTTTTAGCCACGAGGTGGGGTGAGCAGCTAAATTCCTGAGCTGAGCATGTGCACAGGCAATGCAAGGCAGACCACCATGGAGTCGGGGTTTGCCAAGCTAAATCACTGGAAAAAACATTCCTTCTCAGCTTCAGCCTTTGCCGCTTGATCTGCGGAAATGTGCAGCCGTAAACCCCAAGTTTCCAAAACAAACGCACACGGTGCAAGCGAATAACACAAAAGCAGCAGGGGCGCAGAGGGCTGTGCTGGCGGAGGGGCTGCTGGCCCTGGGCTTGCCGCAATCCCAGTCCGAGCTCAGCCCCGTGCCGTGGCTGGACGACGGGAGGAACCGGGCAAAAACCGGGCTGGGAGCGACTCGGTAGTGAAATAGTTATCTCGGCTGGCTTTCTCGGTAACTCTTGGAAAGTCCCCGAAATGACGTTTCTAACTAACAATTAAAATGGGTTTAATTACAGAGAGGCTCAGAGCCCTGGGAACAAGCACCATCTACAGAACGAGTAAACAACTGCAGAAAATAATAGGCTGTTCACTCCCCTGTCTACTCCTCACTTCTGGCCAAGGCAAGGGGAAAAAACAAGAAACTATAAAGAAAAGGAAATTCGAGGAACCTGATTGCTCTCCTTAAGTAAATAATAATAATAATGGTCATTAAAAAAAAAAAAATCTGGAATAGCCCGAGCCTGTGGGCATTTCTCTCGGTTGGTTATTTTGGTTGTTCTTGAAGACCAAAGGAGGGGAAAAAGATCAGCCGCCAGCGCAAAGTCCAGATGCCGCGACTCCAAAGCAAACAGAGGAGGAAGTGGATCATTTGTTTGAAGTTTTCGGTGCGATGGCCGCTCGGGTCAGCGCTCTGCAGCCCAAGGCACGGCTTTCTGTTCTCCCAGCCAAGCCGGAGTGCAGGGAAGGAGGAAGAGCCTGCAGTGCCGGGGCAGGGCCCCCCTCGCCCGCCTGCGCGGGGAAGAGAGCCCAGATGCCATTGCTCAGCCGTGGATGAAACACCCACTGAACTTAGAGCTGGGGCTAAGGGGATGGCTGCGCAGAGACTGAGTGCTGAAGCGCCCCGCTGCTGACGAGCCTTCAACAGTTGGGCTCATTTTGATTTTTATACAGAAAAATCTTCCCCACCATCTTCCCCCCTCCTCTCTGCCATACCGATATCAGTATGAATCACTGAATCATACTTTGCTTACTAAAACCTGCAACAGTTTACTTGCTTAGAGACCTTATTTTCTTTACTTTTTCTTTTTTTTTTTTTTTTTTTCAGTGTTACAGTGTTGAGTTCTGGGGACGGGGAGAAAAGGCAGGATTTATCAAACACCCTTTTAAAGGGCAGACACGTATTTTAACAACTTAAATTACTGGGGATGTGAGCTATTTCCCCTCGCAGAGCCTGCCAGGTTTCAGTAAAATGTTGAAAAAAGGAGTAAGGCNGGGGGAGGGGGGCGGCGGGGGGCGATCAGCACAAAGCCCTGCAGGGCGCACAAACGCCGGGCGAGCGGCCGCGCCGAACGTGGTTCCGATCAGTTTAAATCCAAGCGGGCCGATCCCGTGGGGTTTCCGCGGGANTCCTTCCTCCCGAAAGTTTTTCTGGGCCTGCCCGCCCGGGTGATTCAGTCGCGGTGTCAATCACCCTGCCCTCCTCCTCCTCCCCTTTCCCGCCGCCGGCTCCTCCTCCCGGGGGTAAGTCAGAAACTTTATAAGTTGAGCTTTCCGCGAACCGCCTGGAAGCGGCGAGCGGGCGCGGCGGCCGGGCGGGCTGGTGGCGGCATCGGCGGCGGGGGGGGGGGGGGA